>CAJNDS010001046.1:192500-210000 GCA_905221605.1 Symbiodinium natans
AGCCCTTTGATGCCACTGCACTTGATGCCAGCTTTAGACGAAAAGATGAAGACTGGCAGGCTTATTCCAAGCACCTAACAGCTGAAGTAGTCAAGAGTGTGGCTGAGCAGAACTCTTGGCAATCGATCGACAGGACGATGGTTCGAGTCACTGCTGAGCAATTTCCACCGCCTCGCAAGGCTCAGCCAGTTGCAGGGCCCATTCAGCAGGCTTACTGGACAAAGGTGCGCCAAATTCAGGAGCACAAGCGATCCGGTCATGGGCAGTCTCCTGAGTGCCAACAGCTAATCAGCGACATAAAGACAGAGGCCCAATCTTTCAAAAAGTTGCAGAAGCAAAGAAAACTTGAAAAGCAGGAGAGGCTCCTTCTTCAAGCCCAAGAGGACAAGAGACAGCAGTCTCACAAACTGTCCCAAGCCCTTAGAAAGCTGGCCCCATGGAAACCTGCTCAAAGGGTCAATCTCAGGGATTCAGCAGGTGAGCCCCTAGATGCGAAGGCCTCGGCAAGTGCGATGCGAGAGTATTCGAGTCACATCTTCTCCAAGGGATCTCCCCTGGATCCGGTGGCAGCCAGACCACGAGAGGCTGTCAATGCCTCGCAGGTGGCCGAGCAAATAAAAACAATTCCGGTGGGCAAGGCGGTTCCCAGCATGTCGGCCCCGGTCTCGGCATGGAAGAGCTTAGCGCCTGAGGCTCATGTGAAGATCGCTGATCTGATAAACACAGAGGTTTCTCAGTCAGATATCTCACCGTACTTGAAGGACCCCAGAATTGCATGGATTCCAAAGCCGGGTAAGCCAGCTACAGCTATGAAGAACTTGAGGCCCATAGGAGTAATAAGTGTGCCAGGCAAAGTGCTTGCAGGTGCTGTCAAGACTCGCATAGCACCGGCACTGCAAGAGCGCTCACAGCTTGAGCCGCAGTTTGCATATATTCGGAAGCGAGGGGTGCGAGATGCCATTGCAAAAGCGTGTCAGCATCTGGATCTCGTGCAGGAAATGCGCCAAGAGCCTCGCCGGGATATGCACAAGGCACAGCAAGGTCAGAGAAGGCTCCCATTGGCAGGGGCCTTAACAGTCTCCGTCGATCTGAGCAAAGCCTTTGACTCTGTCAACAGACAAGAGTTGCTTGAAGCCTTAGACAAGCTCAACATAGATCAAACCACTAAGGACTTTGTTGTACAACTCCACTCCTGTACATCGTACAACATGGGCACTAATGGGCTTGAGTTCAGTGTTCCTACTTCTTCGGGAATAAAACAGGGATGTAAATTAGCTCCTGCATTGTGGTCTGCCTTAACCTTGCTAGTCATGGACAGGATGGAGAAGAAGTGGGGGCCTGGCAGCAGTCAGGCAAGAGATATACTCACTGTCTTCGCTGACGATTTTCTCCATCAGGAAACTTTTACAAGCTTTGCCGAACTGCAGCAGGTACTCACTCGGCTTGAAGCTTTGTTTCAATCCCTCGAGGAAGTCGGCCTTGAAGTCAATCCAGCGAAATCCAAGGCACTGCTCATGGTGCAAGGCACTCAGCAATCCCTCTTCCGCAAGCAATACACCAAACGATTAAAAAATCAGCTCCATTTGGTTCTTCCCTCGGGGCATCAGATTCCGATTCATCATCAGCTGACCTATCTAGGAGTGCAACTAAGCTATGGTGCTTACAAGGATCAAACAGTAGACTACAGGATTTCTCAAGCCCAAGGCAAATTTGAGCTCCTTAGGAGTATCTTGTGCACGACGAAGGCCCTTGACGAGGCGAAGAAACTAGAGATCTGGCGAGTGTATGTCGAGTCTTCGCTCTTGCATGGCATAGTCTCCACTGGAATCACCCACACGGGACTGCAAAAGCTCCAGAGCAAATATTCTCGGATGCTCAGATCTATCTTTCAGCAGCATCAGCATTTTAGTCGAATGGAAACCACAGAGCTGTTTGAGCACCACAAGATCCAAACTCCTCAGGAAGTTCTTCTCAGGCAAATGAGGAACTATCAGGATGCGATGGATGCTGCCAAGCCAACAGGCAATTTACAAACGATCCAAGAGTACCTGGGTCTACGCAGCCGGCTGATTAGCCAACAGCAGCTACTTCAATCCATGCAATTGGCTCTGGCCGAAGAAGATCATGCAGTGCCCTGTTCGCTATGTGATAGAAGTTTCTCTAGCAACAAGGGATTGCAGCATCATACACTAGTGAAGCATGGAGGCCAAAGAGCAAACCAGTTGGGCCCTAAATTCCAAGTCTTCGCACATAGTCTGCAGGGACTCCCGCAATGTGCAGCATGTCACAAACAGCTGCGCACAATGCATCAGCTTCGCAGACATGTTGAATCGGGAACATGTTCAAAGCTTCCAGAACTGAGGGAGCGATCATCGTCCTGCTCAGGAGCGGAGAGCACAGCCTTGCTGCTCCAACCAAGTGTTCAGGATCAATTGAAAAGAGACCCTGACCTGCTTCTCAAAAAGGCTCATGTGACCAAGCACTTGCGGGCTTACTGCAGCCTCTGTGGGCAGTTCATAGTCGGTCACAAGGGCGTCAAACAGCACATTCAGAAAGCGCACCAGGCTTGGGCAGGGGCCTCAGACTCAGTCACTGACTCAGTCTATGCCAACATGCGCACACATAAGAGACTGCTTCATAAAAAGGAGGAATGCAGATATTGTGGAATGATGGTTGACGCTCCGGTTCGCCACGCGGACCAGTGTGTAGTCCTGCTGCAGGTCTATGCCATGAGTGCAGCAATGAAAAAGTCTACCGACCCACACATAGAATATGGCACTGTGACGTCGGAACTTGGGATTCGTGCGCAGGAGGGTTCCTCCCAGGAGGCTTCCTCCACCAGTAGGATTCGGTCTCACCAGGCACCAGCAAGCTCCCAGCGAGACGCACCAGCAGAGGGGAGACCTTCGTCAGTGCCCGTCACAGCCTGGTCTCTGGCCTATCATAATCCGCATCAACTGTGCTATGCACACAAGGGTATTCTTTCTGATCCATATCTGAGACAAATATTGACGGAAATTGACGCAGTAGGGGGTCGTTCTTCTAGTGTGGATGTTCGTAGGCTGCGACAGCTACGTCCTCTGCTGACGGGATGGCGATTCAGACCCAGGCAAGAAGATGCATCCCAGTTTCTAGCACATATCATTCAGAGATCCCATGTGCTTTCAGCAGATGTTTGGGAAGCGAGGGTTCAAATCACAGCACCCGTGGAAAGAATCAGCGTAGAGGATAGAGGGGGTTTGATTCTTTTCTTGCCTGACCCACCAGATGGCCTCTCCACACTACAGCAAGCCATTTCTCAGTGGGCGCACAGGGGGAGCACCTATGGGCTACTCCCGGGAGTGAACCTGGTTTGCATTCAGATCCAAAGGTTTGAGCACTTGGAGAAAACAAATCGGCCTCAAGTTTTAGACACAACTCTGGAGCTTCCAGAGTTTATAGATAATGGCACGACAACCGCTGTGGTCAGCTTTCGACTATATGCATTCATCATTCATCTAGGAGATGATTGGAGATCTGGGCATTATAGGACAGGTTTTTTGAGAGAAGAAGTGGCGTATCTCGCAGATGATGACCGCTCACCACGGCGAACTACGCTCCTCTCGGATCAAATTTGCCAGGGATCGTATTTGGCTTTCTACGTAAGGGTCTAGCTCGCTCTACCTTCGCATGCGGAGGTTTCCTCCGGAGGCTTCCTCCGCAGCAGTGTTCTTTCTTCTTAAAGTAGACCTATCTGCCTGCTGTTGCCTAAGGCAACTCGGCATGAACGCTGCCCTGCGCGCAATAAAGCCATGATCTCGTGCTAAGATGTATAGTCTCTTGCGTGAAACTTTCACATGCGGAGGTTTCCTCCGGAGGCTTCCTCCCCGGTAGTGTTTCTCACAGTAGACCGTTCTGCCTGCTGTAGCTTAAGGCCAAGCTGACCCATTCTTGTCCCTGAACCTGAAGCATCTGAAAGAGCCCTGCGCGCACTTCAGAACATGTGAGGTCTCCTCCAGGTCGGTGGGTTCAGCTTAGGGTCACTTTTTCGGATGCAACCTTGCCTTGTCGCAGCGCTGGCCCCGAGAGCCGTGCAAGGTGTCCCAGGTCAGGTGCTTCCCTCTTCGCAAAGTACTCGTGCCTATGTGAGACCTCCTCGTTAAGTTCGGTCAGTTGGGGTCACATTTCTCGACCAGGAATGCAATTTTGCCCTGTCGCAGCGCTGGCCCCAGGAGCCGCGCAAGGCGTCCCAGGTCAGGCTTCGCAAACTTAGCTACCCTGCCTCCAACTTGGGCATCCTTCTTGGAACGTGCAAGGCCGCCTTGGTGCGCTCTGCCTACGGCCCTCTGCCAGTTGTTTAGCGTTACCTGTGTGAGACGTCACTAGACAGGAACGCTGAGTGTCGGCCTCACCAGAGGTACGGCTCGCTAAACAGCTGGTGCGTGGGTGCTGGACGCAGTGACTCACAGTAGGGTGTCGGGGTAGCCGCGCTTATTTTTCACTCTTTTGCAGTGCTGAGTACTTGATATCGGAGGCTGCCTCCGTGCCAACTTCAATTTCTTCATTGATTCATTGCATCAGATTAGGAGGTTTCCTCCTGAATATCCTTAAGTACTCTGCCAAAGCAGATTCAGTATAGCAGGTAGTGAGACCTGGCAATCTGGAGGAAGCGATCCTCTCGAAGTCCAAAAGGCCGGACTGTGAAATAAAAAAGGCGGGTGAGACCTTCTATATCACACTTGCCCGCCTTAATCACACCAAACTCAGCTAGCGCACAGCTATAGCCTGCAACAACATCGGGGCCAGCCGGCACTGCAGCAGTCGCGGGTGCAGGTGAGCCAGTAGGAGGCGGTCGTAGGGTGTCCAGCCAGCACAGCGCTATCGCAGCCCTGAGGGGCGGATGCAGTCCACATACTCGAACATAGCTGTGCACAACAATCCTTTCAGCAGCCCTGAGGGGCGTGAAGTACGAACTAGCAAAGACTGCTTGAGCTCCCAAGGCGGATACAGAGTAGCCGACGTGCCGAGGATCCAAAGTGATCAGAGGTCCACATGCTGATTCTGGCAGTGAGTGCAATGCAAAAATGCTGCTGTTGTTGTTGTTGTTGCTGCTGTGCTTGCTGCCGTTGTCCTGCTGCTGGTGGCCGTGCCCGGCTGTGGGCGACAGCCCGTTAGATTTAGGGTTTAGCGTTTAGGGTTTTGGGAGCTACGCGTAGAAGGTGACGTAAATGGGTCAGAGACGTGGGGGACAATACGCACACCCCTACATCCCTGAGCCCCAACAAAACCGCAAGACCAAGATGCACAAAGGCGCGCACCACTCCTAAACACCCAAACCCCGAAACAGTAAACCCTGAGCTCTAACCCCTCTGCCCCAAAAGCCCTCCACCCCACAAAAACTAAACCTCATATCCTTCCCCATAATGCCCAAAAACCCTTTTCTACACACGAACACACTACTGCACAAAAGTCCTAATGACCTAAGCCCTCAACCCTACACCTCTAAACCCTCCTAAACCCTAACCAAATTTTTCAATAAGGGCACCGTTTTTGGGGTTAGATACTTTATAAGGGAACCCATAACCAAGAAAGGGTACCACTGGGCTACCCTAAACCCCTAAACCCTGACACCCTAACCCCTTAACCCCTTAAACCCCTTAAACCCCTACACCCCTAAACCCCTAAACCCCTAAACCCCTAAACCCCTAAACCCCCAAACCCCCAAACCCCTAAACCCCTAAACCCCCAAACCCCTAAACCCCTAAACCCCTTAACCCCTAAACCCCTAAACCCCCAAACCCCTAAACCCCTAAACCCCTAAACCCCTAAACCCCTAAACCCCCTAAACCCCCTAAACCCCTAAACCCCTAAACCCCTAAACCCCCTAAACCCCCTAAACCCCCTAAACCCCCTAAACCCCTAAGCCCCTAAACCCCTACACCCTGACAGTTTCGGGTAGCCTTCGGGCCGCGAGCCCCTTGCCAAGTCCAGCTCCGCGGCGTCGAAGCCTGAACACTTGGTCAGTGTTCTAGGATTGGGGGTTTAGGGTTTAGGGGTTTAGGGGTTTAGGGGTTTAGGGGTTTAGGGGTTTAGGGGTTTAGGGGTTCAGGGGTTTAGCCCGTTTAGGGGTTTAGGATTTAGGGGTTTAGAACTTTCCCCAAACCCTCAGGTACTTGGGTTGGGTGAGGCTTTTGGGTCGTAGGGCCCTCCAAGCAGTCTCAGCTGCGCTTCACGCCGCCAGCTGCAGCCACCAGGGCAGTATGAAAGCACACCTGGCGTCAGAGTTTAGGGTTTAGGCTTTAGGGTTTGCGGGTTGAGGGTTGAGGGTTTAGGGTTTCGGGTCGTGTGTTCAAAGGGCCGCTCTTCGGAGTGTGTGTTTTCTTTGGGCGCATGCCATAGCTGCAACCTGTAGCCAAGGGCTACTGAACACTTCACAACCAACCAGGCCCCAATAAACTCTAAAAACCTGAAGAGATCTATATGGGCCTGCAAGATTAGAAAAGGGTTGGTAGTCATAATTTCATACTGACCACAAAGGATTACTACTAGAAATTATTCTGACCCCTTTAGTAGTTGGGGAGCAGCGGCAAGGCAAAAGCGGTCATGCATCAGTCTGCGCATAGCCGCTTCAGTAGAAACACATGCGAACTGTAGCACAACTGCCGAATAACAGCCCTAGAGCCCTAAAGCCCTCAAACCCCTAAATGCTGAAGCCCTAAAACCCTCCCTAACCCAGCAACCCTACATCCTCAAACGCAGCCGGTACAGTAAACCTGGCTCGCGCCCCGAACCCGCGAGCAACCCCCAAGCACCACCTCGCGCCTGGAAGTCTAGCTGCCAGTCACCGACTGCCCCGCCTTTTTCCTCAGTGCTTCAGGGTTCAGAGGGTTTAGGGTCTAGGGTTTCGGGTTTAGGGTTTTAGGGCTTAGGGTTTGGGAGGGTTTAGGCCGTAGGCCTCCGAAGCTTAGGCTGTTGCGACTGGGGTCCAGGGCCCAGAAAACATAGCTCTTCACGGCTTTAGGAACCCTAAACCTTCGGAACCCTAAACCTTAGGAACCCTACACAAGTCGTCGTGCGCCACGCGTGAACCCACAAGGCTGATGCAGAACAATCCTTGCACCTTGGGATGTTCCCCCCTTGTACTAACAGTCCTTAGTCTGATCTGGGTTCCCTTGAAAAGTAGTTAACCCCAAAAAAGGGTACCATTGTTGGAGTATGGGTTGCTATAGAACACTAGTATGGTACCTTGGGATGTTTCCCCCTTATACTAACAGTCCTCAAAAGGGATTAGAATCGGGGGTGCTACACTCCCTATTAAGGATAAGGGCGATCCCAACATGAACCCTATGTGGGGATTTTTCCACAATAGGGATACCCCTTAGAAAACCCCAACATACGACAATCCTATTAGAGGAAACCCAAATAGGGCACCCCTATATGTCGGAAAACCCCCATGTTTGTTGACGTTACTTCCACAACTGCTCTTCTTCTGCAAAAGGGTGCGTTCTTTCTCGCCAAACCTGTGCACTCAGTTTCAGAATTCACGACGTCCCTTGCCCAGCCCCTCCGTCCATAAACCCTTAACAGAAAAAACCGTAAACCCTGACAAACTCACATCTACACCGAAGCTGCTTCTGAAGCGTATGGGGTCCGTCTCCACAACCCGTGACTCAGGACTGCTCAGAGGCGTTGACCCCAAACCCTAAGGCCCAAAACTTAAACCCAAACCTCTCAACCTCACCAAGGCTAAAACCTACAACCCCTCAACCCTAGAACCCCTACACCCCTAAACCCCAAACCCTAAACCCTAAACCCTAAACCCCTTGAAACCCCTTGACAGCCCCAAAATCAAAAGCCCTAAGCCCTTAAACCAAACAGCTGAGGCGCTGCAGGACGCTGGCGCGTGATCATCCTGGCGTGGTGTTGCAAAGGGGCTTTCTCTTTAGGGTTTAGGGTTGAGGGTTTAGGGTTTCGGGTTCAAGGTTTCCGGTTTCGGGCTTAGGGTTTAGAGCTTCGGGTTTGGGGCTTCAGGTTTGGGATTTGGGGTTTGGGGTTCAAAGCGTTGGCGTTTGGGGGGATGAGGAAGATGGGCTTCATGCCACAGGCCTAATAGGGTTTAGGGTTTGGGCTTGAGGGCAACCCACTCCTGGGGTTTAGGATGGCTTCACGAGGACCCCTGATGACCTCGAGCTTTCTCAGGGTGTCATGAAGGCTTTAGGTTTCAGAGCGTGGGCATGTGGGACAACCCCTTCCCGAGGGCACGTGCAAAAATCAAGGAACCCTAAACCCCAAACCTAAACACCGGACCAAGCCGCCCTCTCTCAGAGAAGGACCCAGCCTGCAGAACCCCAAACCCTGACTGATCCCGAAGCCCTCTATCTACGAACCCTAATACAAACCCAACACCAAGCAGCTTAAGAGCTTAGGCTTGGAAGCCCAGGTCTGCAGCCCGAAGGGCCAAACCCTAAACCCTAAACCCTTGGTAGCTCAGCAACCATGTTGTAGCAAGGGCACCCTTTTTTGGGTTGGCGACCTCTAGAAGGGAGCCCAGAACCCAAAAAAAAGGGTAAAGGGTAGCGCTGGGCACAAGAACCCCCCACAGGGCGCCTGATGGAGAGATCCCCCGAACAGCCATCGTTGGGCGCGATTCGGAGCGCCGAGGCGTGGCAGACGTCGTCGTCCTCGCCTTGTTCTTCGAGGTTTAGGGGTCCGGGGGTTGGGGTTTAGGGTTTGGGGGGCTAAGGTTTAGGGATTCCCAAACCCTAAACCCTAAACCCTAAACCACTAAACCCTAAACCCTAAAACCCCAAAACCTACACCCCAAACCCTAAACCCAACCCAAAACCCACTTTGAGAGGCTGGCGGATGTGGGTGCGGAAGGCGAGGTGGTCCTGGCACACTAAGGTCCGACACCCTGAGCACCAAACCCTAAGCAGGGTTTAGGGTTTGGGGTTTGGGGTTTAGGGTTTAGGATTTAGGGTGTAGGGCTTTAACTCCCACACACAGCCACGACAGCGCTTGGACTCGGAACACAAACCCCTACACCCTAAGCCCGAAACCCGAACCCCTAAACCCAAAACACGCCAGAGTGTGGGCTCTAACTTCAGGCCGCATCACCATCGTTTGCCCCGCTTCTCGTCGGGGCAGTTGTTGAAAAGCATGGCAGGGGCGATGAAATCGTATTTTTTCCAGTTGAACATGGCGTCGCCGAAACACGGGAATACCAAGCAGAAAACAGCAAAAGCCCTAGTTTTTTTCGTGTCCAGTTCGGGTGATGAGAGGTGGCACGAACAATGTCTGGTAGTGTCTAGAGGAATGGCAAGCTTGCAAGCCCAAAAACCCGACATTTCTGCACGGATATGTTGTGCATTTGCAGGCAGAACTGCTTTTTACCCCGGCAGCAGAAAGGCACGAAGTGTCGTAAATACCGATGCTTTTGCATGGACGTTATCATCGTGCGGACATGCATGCTCTGGCCATTCGCACGCAGTGGTCACACGAACATGATCATCGTGCGGACATGGGTGCTGTGGAAACACGGACGTTATCATCGTGCGGACATGGATGCTCTGGTAACACGGACGTTATCATCGTGCGGACATGGATGCTCTGGTAACACGGACGTTATCATCGTGCGGACATGGATGCTCTGGCCAGTCGCACGCGACGAAGCCACGAAGCGTCGTAAATACCGATGTTTGTAGCATGTCACGTGCAGGAAACACTGCAAATAACGATGTATTTGGATGCTCTGGCCATTGGCACGCAGCGAAGCCAGGAAGTGTCGTAAATACCGATGTTAAACGCATGTCATGTGCACGAAACACTGCAAATAACGATGTATTCGCACCCTCGGAAAGTGGGGCAAACGAAGGCGATGGGGCCTAACTTCAGGGGCGTTAGTTCGGCGACACTGCCTCTGAAATTAGGGTTTCGAAACCCTGCCCTGAACCCTAAACCCTAAACCCTAAACCCTTAGGGTTTGTTTGGCTTTGGGTTTAGATGGGCCCACCTGCTTCCACACCTCAAGCATCCTCTCTCGGTCTTCTGCACCTGCGTGAAGTAGGACCTTGCAGCTTGGTCGGAGTCTAGAAAGTGCTGTAGGGTTTAGGGTTTAGGGTTTAGGCTTTAGGCTTTAGGCTTTAGGCTTTAGGCTTTCGGCTTCAGGCTTCAGGCTTCAGGCTTTAGGCTTTAGGCTTTAGGCTTTAGGCTTTAGGCTTTAGGCTTTAGGCTTTAGGCTTTAAGCTTTAGGCTTTAGGCTTGAGGCTTTAGGGTTTAGGGTTTGGGGTTTCGGGTTTAGGGTTTAGGGTCGAGGCTCATAAGTGGAGTCCCACAGGGTTTGGAGCCAAGGGGAGGATGTCGTCCCCACCCGAACACCCCAATGCCCGCAGCTTGCTGCAGGGCATTTACGGCCAGCCTTCGTGTCGTGCTCCACATAGCAGGAACCCTCATAGCTCAACCGAACTCTAAACCCTAACGAGCCCTAAACCCCAAACCAAGAAACGCATCCCCCACAATCTTGTGTATCTAGGGTTCTACAATCCCTAAAATCCTAAAAAGCAGTATACGCCCCCATTCTAACAAAAAGAGAAAGCTTAGCAGAATACCTGTGGACCCCGGCCACCCTCGCAAGGCGCCCCTCGCCCTGTCCAGCCAAGTCAAGCCCGCGTTGAAGGAGGCCGAAGTAGCCTGGGCGCTTGGGGATATGTGGGGCTCAAGGCTAGGGCGTTTTCGAGGCTGGGGGACTAGGGTTTCGGGGCTTGGTGCTTTTAGGGCATTTGGGGCCTTAGGTTTCTTTTTTTGGAGCTTTGGGGTTTCAAGGGTTGTTGGGGGTCTCTGAGACTGGGCATCGCAGCATCGTCTTTTCTCTTGTGTTTACCCTGCGCTTGTCTGTTCGTCTCCAAGACGGAAGCCTTCAAGATATGTTCCGATCGGTTTGGTCTTGTGGGCGTGCCTGTTTGCAAATGTATTCATGGCTACCCAAAGCGGTTAAACAGAGCATGCGCATGAGTTGTGACGAATATCTTTACATGCCAAGGCAGGAGTTCGCATTTTGGCATGTTTGCCAGGCTCTCCACAAGGGTCTCTTGGAGGCCTTTTTTGTCGATCGAAAAATTGAAATGAAGACCCCAATGTAAACGCATGCCATGTTTCGCTTTCAGTATGAAGAAAAGGCAAGCACCCACCCAATACTTCAGCACCATGTGTCTCTAGGACTTGTAGGCGCTTTGGGGTGCAACGCAAGATCGATGTCCCACTGGCTGTCCTTGATTACCATTTGACCACAAATGTGAGAGTCCCAATAGCTAGAACAAAACATGCAAAGCAACAAACTATGGAGGCTGGGCTTGGGTCCGTTTCGGTTCTCCTTTGGTATTGTTTTCGCTGGTTTCCGTTTATACCCTTAAGGAGTATGTTTAGGGTTTAGGGTTTAACCCCTGTTGGTGCCAGTCCCAACATGGAGAATCATGCATCGAGGAAGAAGGCGAAGGGCATGGGTAGACTTACAAAACCCCCAAGAGCTTGTGCAGAAGAGGCAGCCCTAAACCCTAAAACCCTAAAACCCTAAAACCCTAAAAAAACCCTAAAACCCTAAAACCCTAAAACCCTAAAACCCTAAAACCCTAAAACCCTAAAACCCTAAAACCCTAAAACCCTAAAACCCTAAAACCCTAAAACCCTAAAACCCTAAAACCCTAAAAACCTAAAACCCTAAAACCCTAAAACCCTAAAACCCTAAAACCCTAAAACCCTAAAACCCTAAAACCCTAAAACCCTAAAACCCTAAAACCCTAAAACCCTAAAACCCTAAAACCCTAAATCCTAAACCCTAAACCCTAAACCCCAAGTCCAAACACCTAAGCCCTAAATCTCCAAAAGCCCACGCTTCAAGGCCTTCGAATTGCTTGGGCCGAGGCTGAGGTACCTCCGCTGCGAGGGCCAGAGGGCATCCGGGAGCCCCAAGAGCCTGCGTTTAGGGTTTAGGGTTTAGGGTTTAGGGTTTAGGGTTTAGGGAGGGTTTAGGGTTTAGGGTTTAGGGGTGAAGGTTTAGGGTTTAGGGTTCAGGGTTTAGGGTGTGGGGTTTAGGGTTTAGGGTTTAGGGTTCAGGGTTTAGGGTGTGGGGTTTAGGGTTTAGGGCTTAGGGTTTAGGGCAGGGTTTCAGGGTTTCAGGGTTTCAGGGTTTCAGGGTTTCAGGGTTTCAGGGTTTCAGGGTTTCAGGGTTTCAGGGTTTCAGGGTTTCAGGGTTTCAGGGTTTCAGGGTTTCAGGGTTTCAGGGTTTCAGGGTTTTGGCTTTGTGGGTGTGAGGTTTTGAGGGCTTTCGGGTTTTTGCGATTTGAGGGCTTTAGGGTGTCAGGGGTTGGGGGCTGTAGGGCATCAGGGTTTTAAGCTGCTAGGGTGCTGAGGTGCCAGTTATTTTAGAGTTTAGGGTTGAGGGGATGACGTTGCCACTTCAGCTTCAGGAGCACGCTGCTTCGGCTATGGCCTTTGGGGTTTCAGGGTCAGGGTTTTAGGGCTCAAGCTTAGGCCAGCTTGCATCGGTTTGCGCCGAGGCTTGGACTGTTCCGGACTATGTGACGCGGCGTTTTCTCCTTTTTTGCAGACCGGCATGTTCTTAGATTTTTTGGCGACAACAAGATGTACGAAATGTGCAGTTTGGATAAGCCCCCCCCCTCCCCCGTGTCCGGGAGGTCCTCTTAAACCCTAAGCCCGAACCCTAAAGACCCTGAATCCGAAACCCTCCGGGAGCAGGGATGGTCAGCCCTCAGCCCCTAAACCACCTTCCCCCTACTACCCAACCCCTAATTTCCCAAAACCCTAACACCCTAAAGCCCTAAACCCTAAAACCCCAAAACCCGAACACCCCCTTAAACCCTCATACCCTTGAAGCCCTCAGACCCTAAGGAACGCCATTGTGCACAGCCATGGCCCCGCCTCACCACCTCTTGCACGGCCTCCCTGGGATGGTCGGCCAGCCCCAGCCAGCTGAGGTAGCAGGCATACAGGAGCACCACGGGACAAGGACCTTTCGGCTGGGTGGGGTGGGGTCTTGGGAGGGCTTTAGGGCTTTTCGGTTCGTAGGGTTTAGGGTTTAGGGTTTAGGGTTGAGGATTTCGGGTTTAGGGTTTAGGGTTCCCGGGGGGTGGGGGGGGCTTTGCTGCGCTGGAGCCGCACGAACCTGTGTTCAGCCCGTCCGCTGCTGCTAAACCCTAAGACCTTAAGCCCATGCAGTCACACTCCCCGGCCGATGGGTGCTCCTGTGAGCCACCTACTACGCCTCTACATTCGCGTCTCTTGTTTGGGGGGGTGGTCCTTGCGGAGTTCAGGATTCAGGGTTCAGGGCTTAGGGTTTAAAGCTTAGGGCTTAGGGCTTAGGGTTTAGGGTTTAGGGCTTAGGGTTGAGGGTTTAGGGTTTAGAGAGATTCGCTGATGACGGGTGCACATTCGGCCTGGTCCCGCGGCCGTCAAATCGGGGGTGTCCTTGGCAACTTGGAGGACTTGCGGGACTCAGGGCCTCGACAGATCCTAACAGAAGCCCCGCAGGCCTAAAGCCCTAAAGCCCGGAAGCCCTAAAGCCCTTTGAGGCCCTCTGAAGCCCTCGAAAGCCCTCTACAGCCCTCTAAAGCCCCTCAAAGCCACCAAACCCGTATCATTCTCAACGCGATGAACTACAGCGCAAGCACTTACGCCCAAGAGATGACCAAAAGCACAAGCTGTAGCCGCACGGCCGCACCTGCACCCCGAAGGAGCCCTCCTTGCCATCCCCCTCCCCCCCCCCAAAGAAAAGATAACAATAAGAATAAGAATAATAATAAGCATATACATATACATATATATATATATAACTAAGCCCTGCACCCTTAATAGCTTCAGGGTACCGGGGTTGTTAGGGGCCGAGGGGTTGACGGGTTTAGGGTTCTAGGGTTTCAGGGGTTTAGGGTTTCGGGGGCTTAGGGGTTTGAGGGCTTGAGGGCTTTAAGGGGTTTAGGGTTTCAGGGGTTTAGGGTTTCGGGGCTTAGGGGCTTAGGGGTTTTAGGGCTTTAAGGGCTTTCAACCCTCCTTCTGCTCGGGCCGTTGCATTGGGACCGTGCGCGATGACCACGTTCAACGGTGCTTGGCACAGCCACCGGTGCATGGAGACCACCAGTCGAAGCCTCGGGTGTGAAGGGTTCTAGGGTTTGAGGGTTTTAGGGTCTTAGGGTTTTAGGGGTTTAAGGGCATAAGGATTAGTAAAGGGTTTCAGGGGTTTAGGGGTTTTAGGGGCTTGAGGGTTTTAGGGTTTCAGGGTTTTAGGGGTTTTAGGGGTTTTAGGGTTTAGGTTTGGGGTCAGGGCGGGTGCATGGGGTTCCCCTACAAGGCACAACCCCTCGCATAAGCTCCCAAGATCTGTAACTTAAATTCTACATATACCCTCAAGCCTGTTGTATATGAACCCTCTAAACCCCTCAACCCTGAACGGAAAAACACTTAAGAACACCAAATTGAACCATGGTTTGCTCTACGTTTCTACACCAAACCCTAAGCCCTAAACCCTAAACCCTAAACCCTGAACCCTAAACCCTAAACCGTAAACCCTAAACCCTAAACCCTAAGCCCTACCAGGTGTCTGAGGAGCTGGCAGGACCTCCAGTGGCGGCACACACCCAGACATCATGATGTCCATGACAGGGCCTGGCCGCCACCACTGCAAAAAAGAGTTGAGGGTCCAAAGTCTTAGGGTTCTTTGGCTTAGGAGGACGTTCGACATAAGGGTCTCGGTGGTTTCAACAAACCCCAAATCCATCCCTAAACCCTAAACCCTAAACCCTAAATCCATGCATCTCCACGAGGGTTGGCGATGGTATGGCGACTGAAGCTCGAGAGCTTCAGGGATCAGGCCTCGAGGAATCCGAAGATCAAAAACCCTAAGCCCTAAACCCTAAACCCTAAACCCCCTAGACCCTCGCATCCCTAAACTTTCAACCTCAACTCCTCGACCCCTCAACCCCTCAAACCCTCAACACTCAACTCTAAACCCTAAACCCTAAACCCCAAACCCTGAACCCTAAACCCTAACCCTCCAAACCACGGCGACCAGCCTTGAAGCTCGTAGTTATCCTCAGCAGAGAGCTCTGGGAGAGACCCGGGGGTATCGAGACTTCGAAATTCGAAAACCCGCGCTCCCCGTGTACTTTCTAGCACTTTGGGGTTTAGGGTTTAGTGTTAGGGTTGAGGGCTGTGGGTTAGGGATGAAGCCCAGTGTGGAGGGAACATGTGGTTGCGAAATGCAATATGGGCACGCTCCCTTCCCAAGGGAAGGCTACGAGTAGGAGCCCTTGAGCCACGTTTGAAAGACGTGCTACAGCAAACAGTGCATGTAAAGATATCAGGGTAGCACAAGATGAGAGCCATCGGCAAGCATGTAAGTCGCTCTTGAAGACCATTTGCACAGATATAGTGCCTCACGTTGGTCGCTCTGACCTGTGTCGGCCACTGCGAGTACCCACCATTTCCCCAGTTCGGGTTTCGGGTTTAGGGATTAGGGTCAGGGTTTCGGGTTTAGAGTTTAGGATTTTGTGGAAAAGGGCTTTGGGGCCCAAGGGCAGGAGGGTATGAGCCTCCCCGAAGTCTGCAGTCCGGCGTCGTAGGTGGTGCCGGAGAGGTTGACGACCAAGTATCGGCCGGCATGGTCCCGGTTCAACCGCGTGGCCAGCCTTGCGAGAGGCCACAGGGTTTAGGGTTTAGGGTTTAGGGGTTTAGGGTTTAGGATTTAGGGTTTAGGGTTTAGAAACCTGGAAAATCTTGAACGTCGTCTCAAAGACCAAGATGATCTTGCAAAGATCTCAAAGAACTTGGCGCGTGAGGTGTTGAGGGCAAGGGCTCCGCTTCTTGCGAGTTCTGGGCTTTGTCTACAAACCTCTAAACTCCTATCTGTGCCCTCTTCCCATAAGCCCTGTAAACCCCTGAGCTGTGTTCCCACCCTGGAAGTCCTACACGCCATGTAAACCCTATAAGCCTTATCAGCCCTATAAGCCCGAACACCCTAAACCCTCAAGTAGCCCTAAAGCCTAAACCCTAAACCCCAAATCTCTGGAAGAAGTCTCTTGGACACGGACCAGTGCTGCCGCGCACGAGTTGGGAAATCCGCCGCAATCAGATTAGGCCTCACCTGGCAACACTTAGATCCTATAAGGCTTCAGGGTTTAGGATTTTAATTTAAGCTTACAGGGCTGATAGGTTTTTGCCGGAAATCCAGGGTTTGGACTTAGGGCCTCGGGCCTATGGCTCAGGGCTGAAGGGATAGGATCAAACCCTAAACCCTAAACCCTGAACTCTAAACCCTAAACCCAAACCCTACAAACCCTACAAACCCTACAAACCCTACAAACCCTACAAACCCTACAAACCCTACAAACCCTACAAACCCTACAAACCCTACAAACCCTACAAACCCTACAAGCCCTACAAACCTTACAAACCTCCACAACTCAAGCCCTAAACCCCCCCCACCCCAAAAAAAAACCTCGATGTTCCGTGAGGTTCCCGGACCTAAAACCCTAAACCTTAAACCCTAAACCCTAATTTCCGGACCTCGGCCAGACGGCAAGCGTAGTCCTCGAAGGTCAACTTGAACTCCTGCGCAGGGCAATTTTGCTTGTGGCCCCAAGAGGGCTTCGGGTGTTGGGGTTTGGGGTTCAGGGCGGGGGGTGCAGAACCCTGCCTGGCCCTTTATTTTGATTTGGCAAGCGTAGGTACTTTGGGTAGCCGATACCGAAATTGTAAGCACGATACTTGATGATGTCGGCGTCCTTTTGCATCACCGCTGCAGTTTCGCAAGCGGCAGCCGTCACCATGTTGGCATGCCGGGCAGCTCCATGCATGGGAGCAGATGGGCTTCAAAGGTCCATGAGGAAACAGCTCCTTCTTCAGTGGCTAAGAGTTTGAGGGGGCTTGCGGAGGGTGTGGTTGCGTGAGTCGACGCATGTTGACCCTGCGCCTTTCCATGCAAGGAAAAGGGTTCATGGCAAGATGGTACTGAGGTCTTTCGTGGTCCGCATGTCAACACGCAGCTGGACAGCATGGATCTGGGATCCTGAAGCCACACCCGAATTTCGGCTGGTCGTTTCACGAGAGCATACAGAAAGGTTTCGGTCGGATTCCGTCACACCAGCTGGGCATAACCGGATCAGATATTGACTGCAGTAGCTGAAAGAAGGGGTTTAGGGTTTGGGACTTGGTTGAGGCTTGGCAACGCGGAATCGGGGCTTCAGGTTTGAGAGCAGCCCAAGGCGCTGCTTGCTGCAGCGCGAGGGTCCCAGAGTCTGACCTGGCGAAGAGACCAGGGCCGCCGGGTCGGGTCAAGAGGCCCCGGGCCCAGAACTCCAAACCCTAAACCTTGAACCCTAAACCCCCGAGGTAACGCAACCCTAAACCCTAAATCCTAAACCCCAAACCCTAGACCCTAGACCCTGGCCTCCCCTAAAAGATTTTGGTTTGCAGTTTTTTAAGGCTTAGCCTGTCGACCAGCCCCCAGCCCAATCGC
>CAJNDS010001046.1:215000-405000 GCA_905221605.1 Symbiodinium natans
CAACCGCCCCGGCCAAGCCAGCACCATGAGCATCAGCCCGCGACCCTTTCAGCAGCCGCCCCGGCCAAGCCAGCATCATGAGCATCAGTCCGCGGCCCTTTCAGCAGCCGCCCCGGCCAAGCCAGCATCATGAGCATCAGCCCGCAGCCCTTTCAGCCGCCACACCCCAAGCCAGCATCATGAGCATCAGCCCGGGGTCCTTTCAGCCAGCACCATGAGCATCCTGAGCATCAGCCCGCGGCCCTTTCAGCCGCCACACCGCCAAGCCAGCATCATGAGCATCAGCCCGCAGACCTTTCAGCAGCCGCCTTAGCCTCATGAGCATCACGAGCTCGGATCCTTTTGACCCGTCTAGACCCTGAAACCGCAACCTCCACCCCTGGCCCTGAACCGCCTCACAGCAACGAACCCGAAACCAAACACTGAACCTTCAGCCCTGAGCCTCAACCCCTAAACCCCCAAACCCGAAACCACGGGAGGTGTCAGCCTTCGTCGGCGCTCAGGCAAACGCTAGTCACGGCCATCTTGTGCCTTGCTGAGATGGTTTAGGGTTTAGGGTGTAGGGTTTGGGGTATAGGGTTGAGGGTTTAGAGGGTATCTGCAGCAACAGTCCCATCAGCAGTGACGTTCTCGAGGAAAAGTAAGGACCTACAGACACTAGTGCGCCCTAGCCCTAAACCCAAGAACCCTAAACCCCAAATCCCAACCCCCCGCAAACCCTAAACCCTAAACCCGAAATCCCAAACCCGGATGCCCAGCGGAGGCCCCGGCCCTCGCAAGAACCTCGGCTCCCCCAGGGCCAAGTCTGAGACCTCACGATTTTAGGTTTAGGGTTTAGGGTTTAGGGTTTAGGGTTTAGGGTTTAGGGTTTAGGGTTTAGGGTTTAGGGTTTGGGGCTTAGGGCTTAGGGCTTAGGGGGTTTAGGCCCCGGGCATGGGAGAAAGGAGGGCTGTTGCCAGGACTTCGGCCTTGTGTGTCGAGGGGAGCGGCCGGTGAAGATATTTTGTTTGGGGTTTAGGGTTTAAGGTTTAGGGTTTAGGGTTTAGGGTTTGGGGTTTGGGGTTTGGGGTTTGGGGTTTGGGGTTTGGGGTTTGGGGTTTAGGGCGTAGAGTCGTTTAGGCTTTGCTGAATCTGAAGTTTCTCGACGGCCTAAAGCTCGAGGCTTCTCCATACTAGCCCGAAACCCTGCGCAACCCCCACGCGGTGAAGGTGTAGGGGTTCAGGGTTGAGAGTTTAGGGCTTGGGTCTTAGGGTTTCAGGCCGGGTTTCATGAAGCCACAACGAGCAGAGGTTCCCCTGAGAATGAATGCCAACGCGGTCGCCTCCCGCCGGGAGGTATCTCGCGCGAGCTCCTCCTGTCGCCAAGCCGAGGCCCCCTTCCTGAAAACGGCCTGAAGCCAGAAAGCCCTTAGAACCCCAAAACCCTAGACCTAGACCTTGAAGGCCCCGAAAGCCCCGAAAGCCCCGAAGCCCCGAAAGCCCCGAAAGCCCCGAAAGCCCCGAAAGCCCCGAAAGCCGAAAGCCGAAACCCTAGACCCATTTGCAGAGTGGTGTGGGGGGGGGGGGGGGGGGAATGTATAGGGTTAAGGATTTAGGTTAAGGGTTTAGGTTTTATAAAGTTGTATAGTGTTCAGGCCCGGAGATTTGGGCGAGCTTTGGGCGAAAGTTCAGGGCGGGTTCGGGGCGGGTTTTAGGCGAAAGTTTGTTGTTTTGGTTCTTTAGGGTTCGCTCGCGTCTTGGGCGGGTTTTGGGCGAAAGTTCGGAGCGGGTTTTGGGCGAAAGTTTGTTTTTTGGCTTCTGGAGTTTCGGCACGTTTGGGCGGCTTTCTTGAGCGAATTTACTTTTGGTTTTTTTTTTTTTTTGGGGGGGGGGGGGTAATCATTCTTTGGCAAAAATGATCTTCACGTTTTGGGCGAAAGTTGCTGTATTTGCTGTTAAGGTGTTTTGAGGGCCTCTTCAGGCCTCTGAAGCCTTTGTTAAGTAAATTAAAACATCTTTGAAGCCTTGTGCAAGAAAATTGAAACATTTTTGAAGCCTGTCTACGTAAAATGGAACATTTGGCCTCCAGAAACATTTTGGATTAGTGGGCGCCTTGTGTAGTGCCAATTTGTTCCGACAAAGAACTTTGTAAGTTCATAATGATATCACATACAATTTCTGTTATCCTGGTCTTGAGGGTTTTGAGTTTAGGGTTTAGGGTTTGGGACCCCTAAACCTTAAACTTTAAGCCCTTCCCTTCCTGCCCCCCCTCAGGAAGGTTCAGGGTTCAGGTTTAATTTACAAGGGCCCTTAGGACTCAGGAAGGTTCTAGGGTTCAGGCTCTAGGTTTTCGGGTTCAGTGTTTAGGGTTTAGGGTTGAAGGCTTTTGGCGTTCAGAAGTGTTAGGCTTTGTCGAGCTGTTTTCAGGGTCTTTTTGCGTTTCAGGGCTTAGGGCTCAGCTGTGCTCGCCCGAGGCGACTTGGAGGCCCGGCCTCGGGCCTTTCCTGGTTTAGGGTTTCGGGTTTCGGGTTTGGGATTTAGGGTTTCGGGTTTGGGATTTAGGGTTTAGGGTCAAGGGTTTAGGGTTTAGGGTTTAGGGTTTAGGGTTTAGGGTTCAGCATCTCAAGTTCGAGCATTTACTAGTCCAGCAGTGTGTGTAGGCAACGGAAAAAAACCCACCCACCCAAAGAATCCCATAACATTAAGAAAATAAAAAGTTTTTCTTAATTTCTAGTCCGACACACCCATGCCGTAACGTCTCACCCCTTCCAAGCACATCGCCCCCCGATAACCAAGACCTGGAATCATGCATTTTCACTGTCACTCGTAACGTCTCACCCCTTCCAAGCACATCACCCCCCGATAAGCAAGACCTGGAATCATGCATTTTCACTCGTAACGCCTCACCCCTTCCAAGCACATCACCCCCCGATAAGCAAGACCTGGAATCATGCTTGGAAGGGGTGAGATGTTACGAGTGAAAGTGCATGATTCCAGGTCTTGCTTATCGGGGGGTGATGTGCTTGGATGATGTGCTTGGAAGGGATGAGACGTTACGAGTGAAAATACATGATTCCAGGTCTTGCTTATCGGGGGGTGATGTGCTTGGAAGGGGTGAGGCGTTACGACGGGTGGGACGGGGGGGGGTGGCGGGGGCCCTAAACCCACGGTTTAAAAGCCCCTGTCGGTGAAGGCTCGGTTTTCGTCGAAAATCCGGAAAACGAGAGGCCACCCAGAACCGTCGATTTCAGTACTAAAAAATCGCATTTTTAATAGGGACCCTGGCCGATCTGGGGTCACCTTCATTTTTGGGGGGGGGGGTGGGGGGGGGGGGGGGGGGGGGGGGGGGGGGGTGGGGGGGGGGGGGGTGGGGGGGGGGGGGGGGGGGGGGGGGGGGGGGGGGGGTGGGGGAGGGGGGGGGGGGGGTTGGCGACCTTGCCCAGTAAAACGGCGACCTTGCCCAGTAAAACGGCCGTTTTACTGGGCAAGGTCATTTTGGTCAAAAAATCGACCTTGCCCAGTAGAACGGTGACCTTGCCCAGTAAAACGGCCACCTTGGGTCACAAAATCGACCTTGCCCAGTAAAACGGTGACCTTGCCCAGTAAAACGGCCGTTTTACTGGGCAAGGTCACCGTTTTACTGGGCAAGGTCGCCGTTTTACTGGGCAAGGTCGATTTTGGTCAAAAAATGGACCTTGCCCAGTAAAACGGCCACCTTCGGTCACAAAATCGACCTTGCCCAGTAAAACGGCGACCTTGCCCAGTAAAACGGCCGTTTTACTGGGCAAGGTCGCCGTTTTACTGGGCAAGGTCGCCGTTTTACTGGGCAAGGTCGCCGTTTTACTGGGCAAGGTCGATTTTGGTCAAAAAATCGACCTTGCCCAGTAAAACGGCGACCTTGCCCAGTTAGAACGGCGACCTTCGGTCACAAAATCGACCTTGCCCAGTAAAACGGCGACCTTGCCCAGTAAAACGGCCGTTTTACTGGGCAAGGTCGCCGTTTTACTGGGCAAGGTCGCCGTTTTACTGGGCAAGGTCGCCGTTTTACTGGGCAAGGTCGATTTTGGTCAAAAAATCGACCTTGCCCAGTAAAACGGCGACCTTGCCCAGTAAAACGGCGACCTTGCCCAGTAACTCCTTAACATTTAAATTATATATGAAAGAGAGGTTTAGGGTTTAGGGTTTAGGGTTTAGGGCTGTTTGCCTGCAGACCCTCATTCTCTACGCCACGCGAGCCTCCCAACGGAAGAAGGCCAGGTGCAGCAAACCCTGAGCCCCAAACCCAAACCCTAAACCCCACAAAACTTAGACCCCCCAATCCCTAAACCCCAAACACTAAACCCCAAACCCTAAACCCTAAACCCCAAACCCTAAACCCTAAACCCCCAAAACCCGAACCCTCTTGGCCGGGAGCTCCTGTACCTCCTCTCGGGTCTTGCCCTCCCCGATGGTCTTGAGGTACTCCTGGGGGGGGCCGCTGAGGACTTTACGCCGAGGCAACGTGAAGTCTCAGGGCTTAAGGCGCTGAAGACTTGGAGTTGGCCGTTGAGAGTTTAGGGTTTAGGGTTTAGGGTTTAGGGCTTAGGGTGTGGGGTTTAGGGTTT
Organism: Symbiodinium natans; assembly: GCA_905221605.1. Lineage (NCBI taxonomy): Eukaryota > Dinophyceae > Suessiales > Symbiodiniaceae > Symbiodinium > Symbiodinium natans. The sequence continues at coordinate 219,584 of CAJNDS010001046.1, forward strand.
AGGGTTTAGGGTTTAGGGCTTAGGGTGTAGGGTTTAGGGTTTAGGGTGTAAGGGTTTAAGGGTTTACATGTTTGCGGGTTTACGGGTTTGGGGTTGGAAGGTTTGGGGTTGACCCGAGGATTTGCGTCGGGCTGTCGATGTGGGCCAAAGGCCAAAGGGCGCGACAGGGAGATGTGCCTCTAACAGCTGGGTTAGAGGGGTTTAGGGTTTATGGTTTAGAGTTTATGGTTTAGGGTTTGGGGTATAGGGTTTTGGGTTTAGGGCTTAGGTCTTAGGGTGTTTAGTGTTTAGGGTTTAGGGTTTAGGGTTTAGGGTTTAGGGAGGGCTTTGGGTACCAGGTTGAAGGTTGCGGTGGGGCTTGTAAGGGATCTTTAGGGAGTAGTAGGGAGTATCAGGGAGCCTTGGGTTACATACCCGCCCTTGAACCTAATTCCTAAACCCTCAGCCCTACACCCTAAACCCTAAACCCTCCCTTAAGAACCTAATTTAGGGTACGGAGTCTATGGCTATGCGCTTAAGGGGTCCTTGGCCAAGCGCACCCGCTTCTCATCCGGAGTCTCGAAGAATTCGTCCTCCTCCTCCCGAAGCGGACATGTCACGGAACGACCATCTTCCCGAAACAATAAGACCGAAACTTGGGATGTTCCCCCTGATACTAACAGTCCCTACTAACAGGGGATACTAGAATCCCTATTCAGGCCTGTTAGCATAAGGGGGGGAAACATCCCAAGGACCGAAACCCTCATGGCCACGGAATTTCGCGATTCGGAAGTAGGTAGCCTTGACTTAAGGATCTAGGAGTTTCCGAAAGTCGGGGTACCTTATTGGGGGTTTTTTTTTTAGGGAACCCTACAATTTGGGGGACTATCAGGGTCCCGTGTTTTCGTAAACCCCATCTACACCCTAGCAACTTTGGGGTTCAGCCGAGGGCTCGAAACACTCATGCCAAAGGCCACTACATCGCCATCTCCTGGCACCTAAACCCTAAACCCTGAACCCTGAACCCTGAACCCCAAACGCTACTTTCTTTTGGGCGCCAATATGACCACCATGGCATCCCATTGTCCAGGGAATGAGGTTCTTGGGGCCAGCGAGATTTCCGTGCTTTAGGGTGTAGGGTTTAGGATTTAAGGTTTCGGGTTTAGGGTCTTACTTCATCTTCTCCTCGCACGATTGTAAAGGGCCTGTGAATGCGGCTGTTTGTCCGGTCTGTGTCGGTGTTGAGGCTTGTCACGGCTTAAGAAACTGGTGCTCGCGAACCATACCCTCCGGATGCCCAAGAACGGCTGCAGCAGCCATTTTGCGGTTTAGGGCTTAGGGTTTCAAGGGTTTGCTCAGGGTGTAACAGTTGTGGCGGCAGTGCCGACCACCTTGTCAAAAGCAACATCACTCACTCGTAACAGAGCGGTCAAGAGGAGTACCTCCATAGAGTATTCATCGCAGAAACCCCCACTCCAAATCCGTGAACCCAAAACCCCTCATAACCCCGAAACCCCGCTTTGCGGAGAGGTGTACAGGTGCCGTCCTCGTCGCCCGCCGCACGAGCACCCTGGGAATGGTGTGGGGGCGTTGAGCTCTGGCAGGTTGTTTTCACTTGATGCAACGACAACAATCGTATAAGAACGAGAAGAGCGAGAATCATAGCAACTTAAAGACTTAATCACAATGAAAAGACTACTACAACCAATAACTCTTCGAAAAAGCATGTCTAGGAAGTCAGCCTCACTTTTTGACTTCGAAGGGTTTAGGGTTGAGATTTTTAATTGGGGTTGCGTCAAACTCGGTTCGTCGGCAGAGCTTGATTACTGATCGCCCTTGCTATCATCATGACCATCATCATCGCCATCACCATGACTATTTCGTATCATTTCATCACCATCATCATCATCAGTAGCAGCAGCAGATCATTATCATCGCTACTGCTGATGGGTCAGAGTAGGAAGTAGTAAGTAGAAAAGAAAGGGCAGAAAGTAGAACGAAATCAGTAGCAATAAGTTGAAAATAATAAGTAGTAAGAAGCAAGAACTCCTTAAAGAAATGCGTCGCCGCAAGTAGGAAGTAATACATGATACCCCTGAAATAGCAGCTAATGATTGTGATTGGTGCTGGTGTTGTTGCTGCTCTTGCTGTTGCTATTTGTTGCTTGCCGTTAGATATTGCTATGCTTTGCATTCGTACGGGAATCATGTGCACAGCAATACCCTAACCCTGAACTCTCAACTGCACCAAAGCCTTTACAGATGGCGCTCCAAACGGGCACTGCGTCAGGCCCCTGAATTAGAACACTGAACCCTAAACCCTGAACCCTGAGCGCTACACCCTAAACCCTAAACCCTAAACCCTAAGCCCTAAGCCCTAAACCCTGAACCCTAAACCCCAAACCCTAAACCTCCCTATCCTCCCTGGGGCCTCGATGTCTGAATCCTCCCCGTCGCTGGGCATCTCCCCTGCTGCCTTGAGGGTGGAATCCTATGCTACACCTACCCAAACTGGCCCCTGCCCAAACAGGGTTTGGGGTTTAGGGTTTGGGGGTAGGGTTTAGGGTTTAGGGTTTGAGGGCTTCCACAACCCTAACCCTGAACCCTAAGCCAACATTTGGGCCGTAGATTGGGAGGGTGAGCGTCGGAGCTCCCGTCGAGCGAGATCACAAGCGCACGGTTTGAGCCTTTTGGGGCTTAGTGTTTTGCATCTGGGGTCCAGGGTTTCCGGGTCCAGCTCAAGCCCGATAGTCCTAAACCCCAGATGTAATGAGCAGAATGAGTCAACAGCATCAATCGAACTTTACTGAGACCGCAAATCCTGAACCTTAGACACTTAACCCTTAAACCCCAAAACCCTTGAACCCTTAAACCCGGAAATCCTTCAACCCTAAACCCTAAACCCTTAAACCTGGAAATCCTTCAACCCTAAACCCTAAACCCTAAACCCTAAACCCTAAACCCTAAACCCTAAACCCTAAACCCTAAACCCTAAACCCTAAACCCTAAACCCTAAACCCTAAACCCTAAACCCTAACCCAAGAAACGGCTCTGAAGCAACTTCGCCTCGGCCAGGGCCTCATCACGTGCGCGGCGCCTCAGCCAGCGGTTTAAGCTTGGGCGAGGGGGATTCCGTTTCACGGGTTTAGGGTTGAGGGTTGAGGGTTGAGGGTTTAGGGTTGAGGGTTGAGGGTTTAGGGTTGAGGGTTGAGGGTTTAGGGTTGAGGGTTGAGGGCTGAGGGTTTGGGATGCTAGGGCTTGAAGAGGGTTACGTGGGCAACAGGGTTCAGGCTTCCCTCTTGCAAGATTTGTTTAAGGCTTTTGGGGGAGACCGAGCTGGCATCGGGGCATGCGGTTGTAGACCCAGGAGTAACCTAGAAATAAACAGGGTGCTCTTTTTGGCTGAAAGGGGGATAGAAGGGAGCCTAAACCCAAAAAAAGGAAATAAGGGCCTAGTCTGGTCCCAGGGTTGTAGGGTTTTGCCCATATTTCTTGGGCCTAAACAACCCGTCAACCCCTCCCAGCTTGGGTGTAGGACAACCCTAAACCCTAAACCCTTGAGACCCTGACGCAGCCGCAGCAGCATTCTTGCTTTTGGCCTGGCCACTGGCTTCAGAGAAGCAGCGCGATGCTTGCATTCTTGGGGTTTAGGGCTTAGGGTTTGGAGTTTGGGGCTTAGTCAGCAAGACCTTGGCATCCCAACGCCCTACACTCTGATGAGGACCGTTTGGGACGATACTTCACTGGGCGGCAGTTGTTTCGGCCCCTCCACTTTCGGGTTTAGGACCTAGGGTTTAGGGTCTGCTTGATTCAATAGGCTCAAGGTATGCTGCCGTTTATCCATCTTGGCAAGGTGGAAGGCTGAACCACAAACCCCTAAACCCCCAAACCCCCAAACCCCACATGCGCAAACCGGGAGGCAGGACCAGAGCTGGAACCCTGAACAATTTTCCACTCTGCTTTGAAGGGCAGCAGTTCTGGTGCCTGCCAGTCAGGATCTGTGCATGGTCCGAGGGCGCCCCCCCACTTTACTTTGGCGGGCTGAGGGTTCTAGAGGTGTAGGGTTTAAACACTAAGCGCCGAAGTCGGGTGTCTAAGGGTTTGCGGCTTAGCGTTGGGTCGCCCAATCCGAGAGTGATGTACACCTGGCCCGCACACGTCGAATGCATCAGGTGCACCACTCAGAGCAGGATCTCTCCGAAAGTCTGAACAAAACCACTGCGCTCAAGCTTCTGGGATGCTAAGGCCCTTAACCCTAAACCCCAGAGTAGCCTGGTGCTGTCTTGCCTTCTGCGAATTCCGGCGGGAGACCCAACAGCTGTTCCGTGAGCGGGGGTATCTCAGAGGAGCCCTGGCTGGCGGTCACCTGGGCTCGCAGGATTGCGGCGAAAGCATCGGAATCCCCTACTGGCTTAAAGTAGGAAGAAGCTTCGGAGATTAAAGGCTTAGGGCTGTTTATGGTTTAGGGTTCAGATTTAAGGGGTTAAGGGTTAAGCGTTTAGGGTGTAGGGTGTAGGGTTTAGGGTTTAATTAGGGTTTAGGGTTTGGGGTTTAAGGTTTAGGGTTTAGGGTTTATTGGCCCTGTTGCCAGGCCACAGTAGAGCATCACGCCCTCGCGTGGCGTGCCCTTGCCCGTTCGGGCTCAAAAGGTCACGGAGTGAAGTTCGCCGCAGGTCAACGATACGACCTTGAGATCTTTGTGCCTGCCACAAACTCCCAAAACTTGGACACGGTTTCGGGCCTAGAGCTGAGGGCTTAGGGCTTATTGGATTTAGGGCGGGTTCAGGCTTCGGGCTCAGGATTTCGGATTTGGGTTTTGGGGCTTAGAACTTAGGATTAGGGTCACCCCGAGCCCATGAGAAATGCTCCAGGCGCTGGACATGAGCGTCCAAACTCCCTTCGCTCAACTGGGAACCCTCAGCCCAAGTAAGCCTAAACCCTACACCGCAAATAGGGTTTAGGGTTTAGGGTTTAGGGTCTAGGGGTTTAGGGTTTAGGGTTTAGGGCCTCAAGGTCAAAACTCTAAACGTCTAGAACCCTTAAACCCCTACCCCGACAACGCTAACCCCCCAAAAAGACCTAAACCCCTGAAAAGCCTATGCCCCTAAAAAACCCTGAAACCGCTGCAACCCATTAAACACCTCAACCCATTGCACACCTCAACCCCTCTCAACCCCTCTCAACCCCTCTCAACCCCTCTCAACCCCTCTCAACCCCTCTCAACCCCGCTCAACCCCTCTCAACCCCCCTCCTCCTCAACCCCCCCCTCCTCAACCTCCTCAACCCCCCTCCCCAACCCCCCCTCCTCCTCAACCCCCCTCCTCCTCAACCCCCCTCCTCCTCAACCCCCCACAACCCCCCTAGTCCCTAGCAATCAAAACCCCAAACTCCCCAACCCGCAGACAAGAACGGTGCCAAAAGACAGACCAAAACAGGCTCAAGAACAGTGCCGGCAAACCAAAAAAGAACGGTGCTGACAGACCAAAAATGGCCCAACAACGGTGCCGATTGGACCAAAAAGTGCTCAACAACGGTCCCAAATTGACCAAACGTCCTCAACAACGGTCCGAAATGGACCGAAAATGGTGCAACAGCGATGCCGATTGACCAAACAGTGAAGTGCTCAACAACGGTCCCAGATTGACCAAAAAGTGCTCAACAACAGGGGGTAAATGCACCAAAAAGCTAATAGGGTGTAAAAATCTATAAGGTAAATCTATAAGGATAGAGAGGGTTTAGGGTTTAGGGTTTGGGGGTTGAGGGTTTACGGAGCCTTTTTTGGTCTGTCGGCACCGTTCTTGAGCCATTTTTGGTCTGTCGCGTTGTTGAGTGAACTTTCTACTTTCGTAACGTTATGGGATTCTTTGGGTGGGTGGGTTTGGTCCTAAGCCTAGAACCTCCCAGTGACTAATGAAAGTTAGAACAGTGACCCTCTAGACCCTAACCCTAAAACCCTAAACCCTCAACCCCCCCTTGGGCCCAGAATCTTACCAGGCCTTTAGCCTCCATCTTCAGCTGCAGCTCATAGTCCAGCTCAAGGTTCGGCTTGATGGCCTGTCCGCGAGGTTCGAGGGTCTAGGGCTTAGGGGGTTCAGGGGTTAAGGAGTTCAGGGTCTAGGGTTGAGGGTTTAGGGTTTTCGGGTTGAATTGGGGCAGAAGCTGTGAAAGTCGGGACGGAGGCTCGCTTCCACAGCTTCGTGAGATGCGAGGAGCAGTCATGGCCAGACAGTGGACGGCCATCTAACACGTTTATCCCGCCCCACGCCGTCTCAGGCAGCAAAACCACCCAAACCTATTCCTTTTTGGGTTTAGGCTTTTTAAACTCAAGTCACAGCCCACTTCCAAGAACTTATTCCATTCCAGAGAGGTCGGTGTCAGGGTTGTAGGGGGGTTTCGAAAGAGCAGGCAGCCAGTGTGTGGGGGGGGGGGTGAAAAGGGGTGTCCTGGGGGGCGGTTTGAGCACTCACGCTGGGCTCGGTACCGACTTCATAAATTGATTACTCCAAGCCGCCGGGGCTCTGGCCGGGGGCGGGAATGCGTTTTTGCAACTTTTCTCGAACCTTTAAGCGGCCTCCGGAGTGTGACTTCAACCTGTGCTATACAAGTTGGTCGGGGTAAAACATGGGTACTATGTAAGGGGTATGCATGTAGTTTTACATCTAGCACCCCTCCTCTGCATCCTCTAGATGCAGCCGACACAAAAACATGCACTTCAAACGAAAACATGTTAGCCATGAATTTTCATCCCTTGGCTCAGCTCGTTTAGCTAAGCTCAACAGATTTTGTTTACACATCACATCTCGTGACTGAAAAGGTTTCACTGTACAAAGCACAAAACAAGACATACTACTCGTTCTCAGTAATCGGGATGTTCACACTCAGAAGACCATCCGCGCAGCAGCTCAGCAGCTCAGCCCAGCAGCCCAGCAGCTCATCAGCATGGTCGCTTCAAACTCCACACTTCTCCTCAGGCTCCTTGATTCTCTTTCCATCTCTTGAATGCTGTCCAGTGATCGCTCATGCAATGCTTGCATGGAGCTCGACATTCTGTAAGAGCACGAGCAACAGTGCACTCTTTGGTTTCTGTGGAACCTTTCAGATCACCACACAGAGGACGATGGTAGGCTTTCCCCCACTTCGTCACAAGAACACGCTCTTCAGAAAGTCATTCTCAACTCGCCAAGGTGTTCTGGTCGTAGCTCGCAGTGCTGCATCTTGCCCTTGATGTTGACGATGAAGTTGATGTACATCTTCAGGTACAAGATCTCGATGTGGAGGAACTTCTCGTGGTGCATCTCCAGGACGTAGATCTCGATGTTGAACTTCTCGTGGTGCACTTCTCCTGCAACAGTAGGTCCAGAAAATGGTGACGAAAAATGCCAACATGATCACGAAACTCACTTTCAGCTCCCCAAGTTCTCTTAGCCTATAGCTCCAAAAGATCTCGAACTCGCTCACAAACTCGAAGGTTTCTTCCACGAAGCTTATGATCATCACAAGGCTTGCCCAGAAGACATTGCACACACAACTTGCCCAAGACTCATGGGACTCAAGCACAGGCTGTGCCTCCAAAGGCTCTTGAATTTCCGCACCATGGCCCAAAGCCGCTAAGGCAATCGTGACCGCCATTTTGACCAAACGAACATCTGCTTTCAGGGCACTCTTTTGCAAAGCTTCTTGGGATCCTAAACGACCATCGTGATTGTAGTACCCCAATTTGCCCATCAGAAACCTTGTACGTTGTGAAGGTAACGGCTTAGTTCCAATATCTGATGTGTTGTCCCGAGTGTGTATCGGTGACGCTTGCAAACAGCCACTGCGCATAAGCCCCTGCGTCCATAGGAGACGCACATCAAGGTGTCTTATGCGCGACACTCCTGCCTTCGTCAGCAACATCCTTGCTGAGGAAGAGTCTAACCTGATAAGCATGTTCACACCAAACTCGCACAAACTCTCGATGATGCATTTCAAGAAGAGGCCCTCCGCAATGGCGCCAGTAGCTGCCATAAGCTCTGACTCGCAGGATGATAATGCTATAGTGGTTTGTCTACGACTGTAGCTGAACATCAAGTTGCCATCCAGGAACAGCTGGCCACATGAAATGCTATGTCGATCACTCACTCCAGCCCAGTCCGAGTCACTGACCGCCTCAAGTAGTCGGGGCTTGCCTTCTTCCATGGAAGGCCTGGTCTCCACCAATCGCTCGTTCAGGAAAGATTTACCTGGGTACGACCAATGAAGGATGAGGAAGTAGTCACGTGTGGTGTACATGTACTCCGCCAAATACCGCAAGTGTCGAAACTGTCGCTCTGTGGGTGTGGCCATGCCTCGCGCAAGAAGAGAGATGGTATGTTGACAATCGGGTCTGTCAGGGGCTACGTATAGCATGCACCCTAGGACTGCACGATACACTGAAGCATCTGCATCCGAAAGAGGCTCAGAGTCATCGGCAGTGGTGATCTCGTGGGTCGAAGGCACCTTCCGGGTTCGGACATGTGTCAGGTTGAGCAAGCCTATCATCTTCTCTATGTACTTTGGATCGATGATCACTTTCAAGCCTTGAGGTACTACTTCAAGCGTGCGCTTCAGGAACCTCAGTTGGTCACCCACTTTCTTGAGTGGCGGAGAAACTGTGAGGTCATACTTCTCGCTTAAAGTGTCCACGACACCATTCACTCGATCTTCCCAGCCCCCAACCAAGCCATCATCAACATGCAAAGTGACTCCGCAATTCTTTCCAGCATACACCACCGGACATGCTTGATTTGGGGTCAACGAGCATTTCTTCAAGTCTCCACTGATCTGTTCGTTCCATTGAGCAGCGGCATCCTGCTGGCCTGGGAGGCACTTCAAGACTCGATACGGCACATTGTCTAAGTATATGAAAAGCTCTTCCTTCTGCATGACAGTCAAATACGCATCTTTCACATCGAAGGATCGCAAAGTCCACTGGGGTGTCGACGCATACATATGTGGGAGAAGGCGAATCATGGAGGGACATGTCGCGGGAGAGAATGTGTCTTGACGAAAAGGATCCCATATCCTAAGTTGTTTGCAAACCAAGCGGGCTCGCCGTTTCCATTCACCACGGTATCTCCAGTCGTACACATACCTTGTCTTCAGGGTCTTGTGAGGAGGTGGTTCGAAGTCCACAGGCTTCAAGACGGACATTTGCAAAAGCCGGCGCAACTCTGTCTCTCTAGACTGTTGCTCCACCTGTTCCATCTCTTCTTCTCCCAAAACTGGTGGCCCTTGTTCTTCTGAACCCCAATCCCACAAAGGCTCCAAGTCATGCTCAGGATTGAAGTCAGGAAGGTCATGCTCAAGGAATTGTTCGTCTAAAGAAACATTATGCAGCCAATCGTCTAGGGAATCTTCTGCAACATAGTACTGCTCATCGCCAACCCTCACGGCTCTCACTTTCTTGGAAGGTTCACCTGCATACAGAGGAGGAGCCTGTAGTGCTCGTTTGGTTCCTCTCTCTGGCTCCAGGTCCATCTGCTCAGATCCCGTTCCAGCTTGTGGCTCAGATTGCGCCTCATCTTGTGGCGGCGCAGATCCTTCACGTGACCCGGATGGTTCACCTGAGTTCGTCCCAGGATCCCCTCCTGGCCCATTCTCTTCACGACTTTGGGAAGAAGAAGACAACGAAGGAGGTGTGGCATCTGTGGATCCCTCTGATCTTGGACTCTCTTGGGTAGTTGGAAGGTTCGGCCCTGCTTCACCACTCAGTGGTGGGAGATTTGGAGGTGTAGATGTCAGAGGCAATGGGAGTGGCATAGACTCAATCGGCACTGGTTTCCGCTCTTTCAACCCTGGAACCAACTGTGTCCCAAGTTGCCCTAGGCCGTACTTCCAAGGTTTCCCCTTGATCTCCTTCAGGAGGACCTTATCCCATTGTTGAGCGGAAGGCAACCTTCGGATCGTTGAAGACACATAAACTCCTAAAGCCGTGGCACACAGGTACGAGTCGTTCTGCAGGCTCTTTCCAATGAATATCCCTTTGATGAACTTGGGTCTTCCTTTCTTCACACTTGGAGCAGCCAAAGCGAAATAAACCGTCTCCCCAAACTGCGCCAGTTTACCCTGGTACCTAACATGGAAGGCCCTTTCGTAGGCCGTTGTTCCGGCTTGCACGGCGAAGCAGTTGTGGAGGAAAGATGCATGGATGTAAGCCCATGAAGTGAGGTCACTATCGGTGCAGAGCTCGAACCCTGATCTCTCCTTCACCTGCCACAGCAAAGAGGTCCCTATGTCTCTCAAGGACTGAATGGCCTGCTCGGCCAAACCGTTCGTCTGGTGCTCATAGGGCTGGCTGGGGCTCTTAGTGGTCCGAAGTCCGACTTGGGTTCGCGCTTGGACCACTTTGTCTACCAGAAGGGTCATAGAAGGCTCATTGTCTCCTCTGACGGATACTTCACTGTAGCCAAGATAAGAAATGAAGCTCAACACTTCTCTGGCAGCATACTGCAGGGAACTTCTTTCTTTGCTTGGAAGAGGAATTGCTCGAAGCATTCCCGTTCCCGAACAGACGCAAGCCAAAACAAGCCCTTTCTCGCTCCCTCTCTTCTTCTCTTTCTGCATGAAATGAAGATCACCCCCATCAACATCGGCATAAAAGAAATCTAATGCAATCGTCGGGACTTCACTGCGACTTCGATGTGCCTCGCTTCCTTGAACATGTGAGTCTCTCCGCGAACGTGTGGACACACAAATAGGGCACCATTTTGCAAAAGGGATGTGAGTCAAATTGTGTCGTGCTTCTTCTTCAGGAGTGGGACCTTTGGGAACTTTTTCTTCTACCGGAATCCGTTCCGCACATCGAGCGGCCTCTTGCAAACTAAGGGTCGCTTCTGCTTCTTTTCTCTTCATGTACTTCACCAGCCGGCGAAAGAGAACCGTCTTTGACCCTGTAGCTCCCACACCCAACGCCCTACATGCTCTCTTCAGTTCAGCAGCAGTAGACTCGGATGTCAAAGTGACTCCTTCTACTTCTATGGACTCGGGCATTGGGACCTGAACTTGCACACCAGGGGCCATCGGAACTTCATGTTCACTTTCGAACGCAGGACGATCTGCATCTTCAGCATCCTGGGGTTCTGGTACTTCCGCAGGTGGTTCAGCCATTCCTGGAAGGGCAGAACTTGGATCGACCGAAGGGACTTCAACTTGCATAGGTACGGGTGGAAATTCTTGCTTTTCGAAGGACAAACCGACTTGATCAGGCATCCCTTTCGCGCGGTGCATGATCGTAACCATCGAGCTGGAATAAATCACTCCAGGCAGCAACTCGTGTAGGTTTTCGCTTGCATCTAAGGGCTGCTGGAAACCTATAAGCTCCCAGACGTCTCCGACTCGTACAATGGTGGTGCGAAACTTCCACAACTTGGGGGCCATCAGGTCTTCAGGGTACACAAACGTGGTTCCCTCACTCAAGCAGAAAGGATCTCCATTGGGTGCGAAGTGCCAGGCATTTCCATGTTCATCATATCTAGGTTCTGAATGCGTGCTGATTGCCTCGAAGTCAAATCCAAACTTAACGAAGACTCGCCCTTCCGAAACCGGTTGCACCTTTGCTGAGAGCTCTTCTCCATGTTGCTCTTCAGAACCCAAGGAAAGCGAAGGTGTGGTACTCGGTGGAATCGCCTGCGGAACAGCATGGACTACCGAAACTTGAGCTTGAATCATCAGACTATTCCTCCGAAATGACACAGGTACTTGTACTTCTTGATACACCAAGCATAGATGCGAATCTCGATGCTCTAAGGTCCATCCTTTTCGCATGAGCTTGCCCAGGCTAAGCAAAGGAGACTTCACGGAGGAGGCGAAGAACTCTTCTTGGATCACAGCCGGACCCAGATCAAGATTCACGAATCGAGACCCATGATTCTCCATAGCATTGCCCTGTGCATCGCTCATGACGACATGTCCAGGTGATTCCACTACTGCTCCAATGCCCTGCTCCAACCAGCTCTTAGGCATAACACTCACATCGGCACCACTGTCCAAGGTTACTTCTACCAACCCACCTGGCGCGCATGGCCTTCGGGATCTCCTCCCAATTCGTTCCAGTCGCTCTCGAAGCCGTCAACTCCAAAGACCTTCATGTACTCCACCCAGTCTTCGTCACCTGGCAGAGCATCACTTTGAGACATATCGAAACCCTCACAAGCTTCTTCGGGATAGGCTTCACAATCGCAATCTTCTTCGTCAAGATCATAATACACTGCATGAACCACATTCACCCACCATGTGTCCTCATCCTCTTGAAAGCGATGCTCTCCACTCTCCAAATCGAACTGCTCAAACACGGGCTTACAGCAACTCTCATCAGCGGCGGCAAGATTGAACACTCGCTTCACATTGGCTCGGGAACTCTGAGAGGCTTGGGAGGTTTGGGCTGTTGAGGTCTGTGCCGAAGACGAGGAAGCAGGATGCCCCGAGAGCAAAGAGTTCGAGACATTGGGCTCTGCGACTTGATTCACCTGATTCTTCATCCAGCACTCTCGGGACCAATGGCCTCTCTTCCCACAGATCCGGCAAGTGTCGTCTTGTTTGCCACCTCCTTTGCCCCAACCTTTGCCTTGTTCTTTCCCTTTGCCTTTGCCACCCTTCTTGCCTCCATCCTTTCCTTTAGGATGGCCCTTCTTGCCACCACCTTTGCCCCAGTGACCACTCCCACCGAACCCTCCTTGAAACCCTTTGCCTTTAGGCCCCTCCTTTCCTTTGCCTCCCGGTTTTCCTCCTTTGGGGCCTTTTGAGTACTTTCCTTTCCCAAATCCTTCGCCATAAACCGCATCCACCTCCATGGGCACAGGTCCTTCATTGAGATTTTGGGAAGACGAGGAAGGATTCACCAGAGCTTGGCTCCACTTCTGAGAGGTTCGCTCCCAGCGCAACACAAGCTCGCGCAAGTCGCTATAGGTCGTGGTCTCGTTGATGGACATACTCACATGAGTCTTCACTTGTTGAGGTAAAGTTCGTAGCAGGATGGCTGTTTTCATATCTTCTGACACATCACCTCCCGAAGCAACCTGGTACTTCTTGAAGAGTTCCTCCATCTTCAGCAATTGTTCAAGGAGGTTCTGATAGCTCATCACTGGGTACTGGGCAATAGCACCAAGTATCGCCAAGGCACGACCCTTGTTCGAAGGAGCAAGCGTGTTGAGTAAACATCGCCAAGTCCTTCTTCGACTGACCTTACAAGCTGTAAAGGACGATCCTTCACCATGCCCGTCAAAAGAGCATAAAGCTTTTGAGCTTGTTCTTCAGCTTCAGGAGTCATCTCTACCAACGAGGTCTCTTCGTTCAGCTGCATTTCTACTTCATCCATGGCCTTGCTCATGTTGCTATCGATAGCCCGAACATACTGTTTGAAAGACCATTTCCACTCACCAAACTGCGCTATTTCGTCCTCACGGGTTTGTGGCCTAAAGATGTCGGGCCTCGGCAACAGTCTTGTCCATGTCCCAGCATCGCTCTTCGGCCTCGCAGCAGCCAAGGACTCTACTGTCTTCTGCAACGCCACAGTCTGCTCTCTGTTTGCTTGCAACATCTGAGCGAAAGCATCCATCATCTGCAACGACGGCATGGACTGCGCAGTTTGTGACGTAGGCGAAAACGGATTTGGTTGGGGACTTCCGGGGTTTTCTGGCACATGTCCTTGCACACCCTCCATGAGCGAAAGTCTATTTCTCCAACTGCACACACTGCTCGGCACCCTTCAAGCTAAGCCGGTAGTAGAGCACGAGGGCCACAAACGACTTCACACCAGCACAGATGTAATCGGAGATGAAGAGGAAAGCTGATCCGAGTCAGCCCGATGAAGCTGGTATCACAACCTCAGCAAGTTTTCTCACACCAGCAGCGGTTGTAGTGCAGATACTAGAACTGGCCGCCACACCAAGCAGCAGCGGTTGTAACCCTTGAAGTTCAACTGGCCGCCTTGTCGCTGCTCGCCGCAGCACAAGCAAGGAGGGAGGACTATGTGGCACACGAGGCTTCCACACACCCAGGGCCACCTACTCTACACAAACACTGTCCTGAGGCTCTGGTTTCTGGCCTCGTAGCAAGCACTGTCGCCCCAGGACACAAAGGTCTAGGAACGGTAGTGCTCCGCTACCATGCAACTTTTCTCGAACCTTTAAGCGGCCTCCGGAGTGTGACTTCAACCTGTGCTATACAAGTTGGTCGGGGTAAAACATGGGTACTATGTAAGGGGTATGCATGTAGTTTTACATCTAGCAGTTTTCCAACCAAAGAAAACAACCTCTGAGCTGGGGGGAGCGATCAGCGATCTGGGTCGACTTGCACCATAAAGGGCGCGGGGCTCAAGCGCCACCCCCAACTGTAGGGCGGAATCCAAATCCTCCACCCACACCAAAACCATTTTTCGGACCCCTTTTTTTGCCTCAAATGGGTACCCCTCCTGGGAAACCGGGGGTCCGCAAGCGGTTCGCAGGCAGTTGAAGCCCCTCCCAGCACGGCCCCCACCCCCGAAAAATCCAAGCTTTCCCCCCTTCCCACTGCCCCCCTTCACCCCCACCCCCCCTACCCCCCCTCTGAGGGGCCTGGCTCAACCCTACCCTAAACCCAAAAAAACCCTAAACCCCAAAGCGTGAACCTTGAGCCCTAAGCCCTCAATCCTAAACTAACCCTCAACCCTAAACCCCAAACCATAAAACAATAAACCCGGAACCCTATAGACCCTAAACCCAACCCTCATTGCTTGGGGTCCAGCGACTTGGGCGCTGTGGAATCACCCGGATGCGCTGGGCCGGGCCGAGGCGGGTCGCATAGCGTTAAAATTAACCAAATGGGGTTTCTGAGGAACTTATACATCGAACTTTGCCCCCCTCAGCTAATTTGTCAAATCCTCACATACACTTCCTAAAAAATCTCCCGCTATTCATCTTATTCACTTTTCAGAAGGTGCTTCTAGGGTCTTTACCAAGTATTGCCCTTTTACCCCCAGTTGTCAGCACTTTCATCAATTCTCCCCGCCTCGTTCATTTTCTACACTCACTCCCTAGGATTCTTACAATCATTCCTCCTAATTTCCACCCTCCATTTTCCAAGGTCCTTCGTAAGGTTCATTCCAAAGCTCATAAGGCTTTAACTCTTACAACCATCCTGTTGTAATGATGCCGGTTATTTCATCCATTTCATGTGATTTTATTGCCTTAGTTGCATTAACTCTTTTCTATTATCTTTTTCATCAGTTCACCGTGTTTTTGGTGTATATATATATATATATATATGTCTTCTATATTGAGACCGTTTAATTACACCTCCACATCTACCAGTCATCACAGTTATGTCTCCATATAAGAAAGTTCTTGTGTTAGACCTACTAATCATGGAGCTTATATGACAATGACTTTCAGACCATGAAGCTTTATTCATTGCCATTCTGAAACGTTTGTGATTAGTACTACGTTACAGTGTAGAGACCATCATCCGTTTCAACACCCAGTTTGCTATTAACATAGCCTGTACCTTTGTTTTTGTGATTCATTGGTTCAAAAAAGCTTTCAACGCCTCTATTCTTACAGCTCATAGAATTCTGAATGGCAGTCCTTCCCAGCACTGGCCAAGTTCAAACCGGACATCATATGGCAGAATATCTTTGAACCCCTTCGTCGCGAAATCCCGGCGCGTGACAACCGCATGATGAATCTAGCGCGCGTCTTCTTGCAGCCCTTCTTTGAGGGCCCGCATCGATATCGAGACTTGCGCTCAGTCTTCACAAAGATATGGCGCAAACTCACCATCACGGCAGCGACTGCCTTTTCCATGGTGAGTCTTGCCAACAGAGCGATGCGGCGCAAGCTAGGGCACACCTGGACAGCGCCTGCTGAAGTAGGATGTGTCTCACAAGCCTTGCAAACCCTGCAGCCCCGCGCCTGACGGTTGAAAAAAAACGGCCGCCTTCATGTCGCTCAGGCCTGAGGCCCAAGAAATGTTAGTAGAGTTGGCGTTTGCAAGATGCGCTATTCCACGCTTGGCTCCAGGCTCTTGGCAATGTCATCCTGAGCTTGGCATGCCACCTAAGCTGAATGTGCTGCGCGGAGGAAACAATGGAGAAGCAATGCTACTCACCAGTTCTAGCTCGTGACTCGTGAAGATGAGCCAATATTATTGGGAATCGTCGTTGGTCTAGATGCACGCGGCAGAGAAAGGGTTGCGCCATGGCACCGCGACAGGCACCATGTAATCTACAACCATCAACTTTCCTGGTCTCTTCATTAAACATCCCTCCGGCTTCCTGACACAACCAACACTTGCCACCACCTCACATTTCGAGTCCTTAATGCCACCTCCTCCAGAGGTGGAGTTGATGATAACCTGCCTGGCCTGGCAAGGGTCTTATCAGATCCACTTCGCAGCGTCTCATAACCCATGGTTAGTTTTTCCACCGGTAGCATCCCCAAAGGAACACCTATACACACCCCAACATATGTACACGCGCCAAAACACCCTACTTCGCATGAGCACTTGCCCGTCCTGAGGATTCGTGAGGTCAATGTCTGCAAACTCAGCATGTAACATGCACATGTGAAATGTGAGTAGTGAAACGTGGGATAAAGGCATGCATCGAGCTCGTTCTTGCTCTCACCGATACATGACATGGAAACTCGTGATCAAAGTGATGTGATGAGCGCATGCACTAAGCTCGCTCTTGCTTTCACAGGCACGTGACGTGGAAACTCGTGGTCAAAATGATGAAATGTCGTGCAATGAGTGCACACTATGACGGTAAAGATCGCACCGACATGACTACTGGGACAAAATTCGAGTGGATAATCAGGCTGTTGCTGTGTCATCCATCCTCAGTGGTTCATGTACATCTCCATGATCATGGTCTGCACAGGGTGCAAGGTTTGAAGAATTGCGTGATCTCCGCTTTGACGTATTTCTTGATGTCATGTTCTGCCGAGTTGAAGATCTTGCCGCAGTCTCGTCGATGGTACACCGTGCTCTTCTTGGCCATGAACACTTCGTTCTCGTTGGAGTCGTGTTGGTGGATGGGCGCGTTTCTCATGGCCTTCCTGGGCTTGGGATCTAAGTCGATGGGCTTGGAGTCGCGATGACTCGGTGCAAAACCTGTGTAGTTGAGGAAGCTGTTGATGGCGGATGATGAAGTGGCTGGCGTGATCAATGTCTCTGGATTGACTTCGTCCTTCTCTTGCTTCATCTTCTTCTTGTTGTTCATAACGTCATGTTCTTCCAAGGGTCGTTTGCCTTGTTGTAGTCGTTCGACATCATTGCACATGATGGCGTTGGTGATGTGTTGGGCAGCCAAGCTCTTGTCATGGTCTGAGAGTTTGAGGAAGCACTGTGTGATATCGTTCGGGTCGGATGCCGCCATGATCAGCCACGCCGCCATGACTTCGTTGGATGTCATTGCACTGATCGCGTCGGGATAAAGCTGCTACTTTGGGGTTTGTGTAGCGCACCCTGCCAGATTTGCAACAGCTGTAGGCATACATGCGTGACCATGACGACTTGCACAAGTGAAACATCGTGTATGTCATGCGGGGTGAGACATTGTTGGTGCAATGCAACATGCATGACATGTTTGCAGTAGGCTCAGACTTCGGCACACACACACACAACAGACACACACACAGACACACACAGACACACACACACACAGAGACACACACAGACACACACACACACACACAAACAAACAAAATACAGGCACAGGCACGGACAAAGAGACACACACACACAGGCGCACACACACACACACACACACAGAGACACACGCACAGACACAGACACAGACACAGATCACAGATCACAGATCACAGATCACAGATCACAGATCACAGATCACAGATCACAGATCACAGATCACAGATCACAGATCACAGATCACAGACCACAGATCACAGATCACAGATCACAGATCACAGATCACAGATCACAGATCACAGATCACAGATCACAGATCACAGATCACAGATCACAGATCACAGATCACAGATCACAGATCACAGATCACAGATCACAGATCACAGATCACACATCACAGATCACAGATCACAGATCACAGATCACAGATCACAGATCACAGATCACAGATCACAGATCACAGATCACAGATCACAGATCACAGATCACAGATCACAGATCACAGATCACAGATCACAGATCACAGATCACAGATCACAGATCACAGATCACAGATCACAGATCACAGATCACAGATCACAGATCACAGATCACAGATCACAGATCACAGACACAGACACAGACACAGACACAGCACCACCACACACAGACACACACACACACACACACACACACACACACACACACAGACACACACACACACACACACACGCACACACGCACGCATCACGCACGCATCACGCACGCATCACGCACGCATCACGCACGCATCACGCACGCATCACGCACGCATCACGCACGCATCACGCACGCATCACGCACGCATCACGCACGCATCACGCACGCATCGCGCACGCATCACGCACGCATCACGCACGCATCACGCACGCATCACGCACGCATCACGCACGCATCACGCACGCATCACGCACGCATCACGCACGCATCACGCACGCATCACGCATGCATCACGCACGCATAGGAGCTCATCTTTTCCTCCGCTTGCGAAAAGGGAGGAGTGCTGTGGGACGGCATCACAGCATCAAAACGTCTGTAGCCCGAATATGCCCCCATCACTAGAGCCTCGGGCTCTCCAAGTAGGCTGAGGGCAACTCTTTCACAAAATAGTTCAAGGGGGTTTAGGGTTTGGGTTTCTGGGGTTTGGAAGCTTCTGAAGCTTAGGCTTTCTGCAGCGCCCTGGCACTCCGAACTGTGCACCGTCCTCTAGGCGATACCAAGACCTGCCAAGGACTGAATGACAGAATCAGCGCTTCTGGAATATCGTGAACTTCAGGGTGTGCTCCGAACAATTGCCTCCGTCTTGAGCCATAGATCTGCATGGGTCATTTGCAACGTTCAATGCATGCATGCATGCAGTATACTGTGCGCGTATCGATGCACACATGCAAACGTTGGTCTTGGCTTTCTCGTCGGCGGCATGATCAATGACGACACTAAGCAAGCCAATAAGTCTACTACTAGAATACTGATAGTAAGAGCCATCACAGCAATGAAAACAGTACAATACTGCGGGTGACACATCTGGACACTGGGAACCATGCTATCTGATCTAATCGAATACTGTCCCTTGACTTGACGCTGACTGCCATCGAGCATTCATCCATCATGTCAGGTATGGATAAACAATCAGTCATGGCAAGCACTCGACAACACGCTCCAGCTGATGCATCCAAACAATGGTTCGCTCACCTTGCCACACCGATACTGGCACACTAAGACACGATCAAGGCCACCATTCCGCAAATCAATCACGACGTCGTGGATATCAGGGAACTGCACTCGGAATTCCATGTGCAACTTTGCAAGGCCACTAGAACCTCGAACTCAATCTCAAACTCCTGTATCGCGTGCGCTTGTTTTAAGGTGAAATGCAATGTCCTCACACGACATACCGTGACCGGGTTCTCTGCGATCTGTGCGTTTTTCTGTGTTGTCAGGCATTTCCGGGTCAACATGACCTTCCCCGTCCCTTGTTCCTCACAGGAGATATTTTGATTTTGCATCTTGACCCTACGAGTAGAGCGGTAGCCAACTCGATTGGTGCAAGGCTGTTACGACATGGAGTGACAAGGATGAATGCAGCATAGACTGCAGTGAAACGTCCGGAGTTCTGCTTTG
This sequence comes from Symbiodinium natans, assembly GCA_905221605.1. Taxonomy (NCBI): domain Eukaryota; class Dinophyceae; order Suessiales; family Symbiodiniaceae; genus Symbiodinium; species Symbiodinium natans. Next base: position 239,344 of record CAJNDS010001046.1, read on the forward strand.
TTTGCTCCGGCTGCAAGTCGCTCTTCTCATCCTTCTCGTTCGACGATTCCAGCCTTCAAGCAGCGAAACGGTAAGTCGTCGCATCCGTTCCCCAAAAACTGTTTCAGATCTGGCACCCTCGGCCCTTGCCTCGCGACAAGTTCAAAACGGCTTTCTGGCGAAAACAACTTGAGGATCTGGTACCCATTCTCGCGCGGCAACAAACTTCTTAATTTCTATGTCTCTAATGCCTGCCATGTCGTTTATGACCAAAAAACAGCCTTTCGGACAACTTCCGTGCGCCCTTTGCAAACCTGTAGCGACCTGCATGGGGCACCATCCCAGTTCTAGTGGCTGGGGATGCTGGCTGCTTGAATGACTTAAGGGCCCTTGCAGCGCCTTTAACATCCGATTCCGCCAAGATGAGATCCATGTGCAATTCGTTTGACACCCCGTCCCTGGACATCACCAGTCAGGGCTTGGGGTCACATCCGCTGAATCTTGGGCTCTTACATGCCCCACTCGGAAATGCTTTCAACAAATCGAAAGTGATCCCGCAGGATGCATTTCCCATCCCCTGTCCGCGAAGACCCCAGACTCCCAACCATAAAAATAGTTGAATCCAAGTCCAGGCCATTCTCTCACTTCTTGGGCCCATCTTGGGGGGCGGGGCAAACAAGTCCAGGCCATTCTCTCACTTCTTGGGCCCATCTTGGGGGGCGGGGCGAACAAGTCCAGGCCATTCTCCCACTTCTTGGGCCCATCTTGGGGGGCGGGGCAAACAAGTCCAGGCCATTCTCTCACTTCTTGGGCCCATCTTGGGGGGCGGGGCAAACAAGTCCAGGCCATTCTCTCACTTCTTGGGCCCATCTTGGGGGGCGGGGCAAACAAGTCCAGGCCATTCTCTCACTTCTTGGGCCCATCTTGGGGGTCAAACAAGTCCAGGCCATTCTCTCACTTCTTGGGCCCATCTTGGGGGGCGGGGCAATTAAGTCCAGCCATTCTGTCACTTCTTGGGCCCATCTTGGGGGGCCAGGGCAAACAAGTCCAGGCCATTCTCTCACTTCTTGGGCCCATCTTGGGGGGGCGGGGCAAACAAGTCCAGGCCATTCTCTCACTTCTTGGGCCCATCTTGGGGGGCGGGCAAACAAGTCCAGGCCATTCTCTCAGTCCAGGCCATTCTCTCACTTCTTGGGCCCATCTTGGGGGGCGGGGCAAACAAGTCCAGGCCATTCTCTCACTTCTTGGGCCCATCTTGGGGGGCCAGGGCAAACAAGTCCAGGCCATTCTCTCACTTCTTGGGCCCATCTTGGGGGGCGGGGCAAACAAGTCCAGGCCATTCTCTCACTTCTTGGGCCTTCGCTTTTTACACGTTGTTGCCGGAAGGCGGCCGCCGCTTCGCTCCGGCTTCGGCCGCCTCGCGGAATATTGATATGCCTCCGAATCAAATCTCGTGTACGATGGGACTAGAGGAGTATTGGCAATGATGATGGCCCTTTTCTTTTTGACCCGTCAGAATATTTCTTCAAAAAACAACAAATACGAGAATTTTGAATCATCCTTTTGATTAATTTTCTCCGAATGGAATCTCCAGATAGCGTATGTCCATTTCTACTTAGAATCCCACCAGGGACGCAAAAGGCTTCTCCCCCCCAAAGCATCAATGAAGACAAGAGATATTTACAAAAAATACTTTCGAGAAAGACACAAAGGGAAAGACGTGGGACGCCAAGTCCCGGCGGCGTGCATTCAAAAGCCCACCCCCAATTCAGCTTCTTCGAAGGCAGACGAGAACACGAAGGATCGAAAATAACTCGCCAAATGTGAGACATTCAAGTTTGGCACATATACATCACCAATATAGTGGGCGCAAGAATTAAGAACGGAGATACTCGTTCGCGGCGACGTTGGATGCGTCTATGCAAGTGCCGTTGCAATGCAAATGAAATACGTTCGCGTAGCCCAAGTTTTGTGGTCCCCAGAGGCCGTTCTAATGGCTCATCTACGGCACGGCGAAGAAAATCCAGACCTCCCGCATAATCGAGAACAATTGGATCAAATCCGATTCCCTGCTCGTTACAGCGGGTCAAAGTGGCTCGACGGCGCTTGTGTTGGGCGTGTTGTTCTGTTGCCTTCTGCGAGTCGACCCTCCCCGGAAAAGGTGGTACCACAGCAAAATCCATGGCAATTCGACCAAAATGCTTCCAAGCAAATTGTCTACACAATCGAGTGGGTACCGTCAGAATGTCCGCCGGTCTACGTGCAGGATCCTTTGGCAACAAGTGAGTTGGCTCTTTGCGGACTCCCTCCACCCCATCAGGCTCGAAAGACTCCCGGATGAGATTGTGAAGAGTGGTTTTCTTATCATGTTACAACTCAAGCAATGTTGACCGAAGGCACCACTACTTTGGGGGCACATTTGACATTCCTCATCAACATCAAATATTGACAAGCCAAGTCGCATGGAAAGGACGTCGTGAATAGCAAAATTGGGCAACTGTGTATCAAATGCTGATTGGGAATGGCTCGAATCCACCCATCGGCCCAAGCTCCCGAATAATTTGAGCACATCCTTTTGTCGAAGATTACTGGTATCGTCTCTCAAGCAAGGACCCCATTCTGGAAATAGCGACTCCAGACGTTGTATAGCCGGCGCTAGATTGGTCGCTTGGACGCGAGATCAGAGCCTCACAGAGATGAATGGCTGCATCATAGGAGATATCAGCTCTGGAACAATTCTGTCCGACCGCGTTTTTGTCCGTGACCAACCTTAACCCGCGGTCTGGGCTGAGCTCAAATGAGGATACAGCATGGGAGAAGTCACCGCCAAATCCAAAGCCAATCGGGGAAATTCCTGTCAACGAGGGTGGGGCCACTATCAATGTATCGGCCGTCGCAAATGGGGGTCGTCAGCTAGCAAACCAGTTGTTTCAAGAACCGGCCTTAATCCAGCCATGGACAGTGTCTCGGAGCGAATTGTGTGGATCCCTGTTTTGCTGCCCTGTCGCGTACAAGCCAACACCTGATATCCCAATTGATCTTTGACCGCAGTAATTACATTCCTTGCCTTAACTCAAGACCGCATTCCCAATCGCATATTGAAAATATCCGAAAATGCAACATCAGGGAACACAAAATCCCGAGTGGGCGAGGGGGGGGGGGCATGGAGCCAAGCTTGCCCCCGGCGCGGCAACTGCCCGAATGCGTGCCTGTTGAGCGAGCGTACTTCCTTGAATGAAGTCTTCATGCACTGCCGCCTACATGTTCTGCAACATATGAGCCTGATCAATGAGCCGACTGGGATCTGAAAAAAAATCAGATTCGACAGGATAGAAGATTGATTGATGTTGAGTGGCTTGCATCTCCGTCGCCGAGGCAGTGCATACGGAGGCAACAGGCGCACGACATGAGCATGAATTTGGCGCCGGCGCTGACATCAGCGAGGTCGGCTACATGGAATTTGGTATTTATCATTCAAGATGCCAAGCCTGCATTTGATGGGCAAGCAAGCTTGCAACCATTGCCCCGGGGACAAGGGTTGCTCCAACAACGTTTCGAGAATATCTTCATGAAACAAAGAGCACTCCCAGAACTACAACAAACGAAAAAGCAAGCGAAATCCTAAGTGAGACGGGCCACGATTGGGCAAATGTACGCACCACCACCCCTAATTGAGGAAGATACAAATCTTGTCAAGAGATATTTCATGGATCGTATGGGTGAAACTAGCTACGGGGCAGCAAATGGCATCTGTACCCAAAAGCACAAATTAACGCAAGAATATTACAATATAAAAATCATCTCAAATGAAACAAAAAAAAACTGCCAGAACCACAACAAACGACAAAGTGAGCAAAATCCTAAGTGAGACGGGCCATGATTGGACAAATCCACCACCACCCCGAATTGAGGGAAGATGCCAGAAAATAAGAGACTAAGGATTTATTACTTTCATTTTCCAGAACACTTTCTCTTTTTCATTTACATTTAATATTTATTGGTATTCTTTTTACCTTTTCCCCAATGCATTTCTTCGGATTTTATGTTATGCCAAGAAGAATCCCATCCTTTCCAGACTCTTTTGATTCCTGGAATTCCCTGTCATCTATTGGATCAGGAATAATTTTCCTATTCTTTGGTTGTTTTACTGTTAAGGGGGCTTTTGTGCTAATCATATTGTGGCTCCCTTAAAATCCTTTGTTTCACTTAGTTCTCTCCATTATTGTATTTCGCGCGTCTTAAATTCCTTGCAAATACAATAATTGAATTCACTTCACAGGTCATGATATTAATATTGCCTGGTTGGGACACAAGATAACCCCTTTTGGCATTTCGTTCATTCATTCACTTTATTCACTTTATTCACCACTTCGTATTAGTGAAAGAGCGAACGAAACAAACCATTATTACTTTCATGCCGGACATAATAAATCCTCTTTTGCCCGGATAATAAGTAGTGAAGAATGTGAATACACGGGCGCATGAATAGTATTAATAAAGCCCGTGTGTGAACATATGAACGAAACATGCACGCACGAAACTCGCGAACAATATGAGAATTCCTTGTCCGTTCGCGTAATAATACAATGTGTGCGTGCTTTTAACCCGGGCTTACTTCTTCATTTGCCCGGTAAATTAACTAAAAGACTATATAATTTTTCATTAAATTGTAAGGAATGTAATGACGCACGAATTTAATAATCAAATTTGGGCTTTTATAAGGGCGGCCTCATTAATTATATTGTAGCCGCCGGAATAATACTAATAAAGCGTGAATGAATAGAATGAATGAACGCGCAAAAATATTAAAAGTGTAGTGAATGAATGAGGGCGTTTTGTAATGAATAAGTGAAGCACTTTCATTACGTTCTTTCGTTTGTAAGAGAGAGCTTCAGGTGGACTGGAAAGTGCTTCTGGTGTCGGCTGTTGGGTTCCTTGTCAAGAGAGTTCCTGTCACGTAGAAAGATTCATGATGGTACGGTTTCTAAGTCAAGATGGTACGGACAGACTGATGATGGGAAAGTACTGTGTCAAGAGGGGCAAGTTAGGGTCTCAAGGTGTGATGGGTGAACAAGGCTGTAACTGCCCAAAACGACCTATCATTGAGGGTTGGGTTCCTAGACCAAGAGCACATTATTCTAATATCTGATGTGCGGGTCTTGAGTGCCAAGGGTGTGAACGGTTGGACCAAGATATTGGATGGGACACGCGGTTAATAGTACTAAGTTGGGAAGGGTCTCAAGGGCGGATTCACTAGAGAACACCATGAACCTCATGAATAACTCCTAGAGACAGAGGTTGTGGGACGGGTGAATAGAGGTTAGGTGACAGGGAGAGAGCGGTTAACCTGGCATGCGATTCCAAGGGTTAGGGTCTCAAGGTGTGACGGGAGTGAATGGCTTGGAAACAAAGGTTGGGTCTCAAGGGCGGATTCCTGCTTTCGGGAGCTTCTGGAGAAGGTTGTTGATGGCTGTGGAACAAGAGTGAGATGGAACGGCCCTGTTTTCCTGTGCTCACCCGTGAAGATATTATTAGTACTAAAGGGAGAACGTAGTGAGTACAGTGAGTGAATAATATGAACGAACAAGGGAACGAAGTGAGCACTCGTAAATTTAATATGAAATGTAAACTCGTGCACGATTTCAGTATTAAATTGCACGCGCGATTGAACGAAACCAGAGAATAATATTATTGTAATTACAAGGACTAAAAAGACGCGTGAATTATAATAATATTATGAACGAGGTACGCAACACGGGGCTAATAATAATACTACTTAATGCGGGCACATATAATATTCGTATGAGCCCGCACGTATTATTATATTATTACGAAGTGAATAAAATGAGCGTAATTTTGCAAGAAAACGCCTGAATGATTGAACGAAACAAGTGAGCCGACATGGAGGTGCCATCAGAATCCTTTTGTAGGAGCTCTTGTGATTCAAGAACCTGTTATCCTTGGTAAACGAAATAAAGACAAGGAGTTCTCCAAAAAAGAAACAAATAAGAATTATGAATGTGAAACAATTCTAGAAATTCACCGCCTCACTTGACCGCCGCCAGCCATCGTGGGGCAAAGCTTTCTAATTAATTCTTTTGGGACGTGGTCGAGCATCAAGTCTCTCTCCGTCCATTGTGAGGCTACAGTAGTCTCTTTCATTACTTTCGTCTCTGTGGAGGATTCATGCTTAATTAGATGGTGGCGGGCTTGTCACGGCCACAACTTTCCAATTTGCGCAGGGGGGCATCACCATGGTAAATCGTATCCTTCAAGAAACTGCCAATAAGAATGCACGAGAGGCATCACAATCCTCTGGCGCAATGACACTGGACATTCGTACCCGTTCATAACACCTATGTACGAAGGACCTTTAGGTATAATGTGAGTAACCCTCTTTGTTGCAGTAGTAGAGAGACAATTACGCCTTGGTGACTTTTCATTTCAAAGATTTCAAAGGTTTCCGAACCTTTGAAATCTTTGAAATCTAAATTCGGGAGGGCGGGTTTTAGATTTCAAAGGTTTCAAAGGTTTGAAAATCTTTGAAATTTTTGAAATTTCGGGAGGGGGGATTTTAGATTTCAAAGGTTTCAAAGGTTTCAAAACCTTTGAAACGTCTGAGATCTAAATTCGGGAGGGGGGATTTTAGATTTCAAAGGTTGCAAAGGTTTCAAAGATTTCAAAGGTTTTAATTGGTTTGGGAAACTCCCGGGGGAAACTCCCGGGAATTTCCCTAACCCAGTAACACATTTGAAACCTTTGAAATCTAAATTCGGGAGGGGGGGATTTTCGATTTCAAAGATTTCAAAGGTTTCAAAGATTTCAAAGATTTCAAAGGTTTTAATGGGTTTGGGAAACTCCCGGGGGAAACTCCTGGGAAACTCCCGGGAATTTCTTCAATCCATTAAAACCTTTGAAGTCTTTGAAATCTAATTCGGGAGGGGGGATTTTCGATTTCAAAGATTGCAAAGGTTTTGAAACCTTTGAAATCTAAAGTCGGGAGGGGGGATTTTAGATTTCAAAGCTTTCAAAGATTTCAAAGGTTTTAATGGGTTTGGGAAATTCCCGGGGAAAACTCGTGGGAGTTTCCCCAATCCATTTAAACCTTTGAAATCTTTGAAATCTTTGAATTAGTGAGTGAAACGTGTCCTGTATTCTAAATCAGACCCATGAGACACCAGAGGCTCTTGTGAATAAGCAGGATTTGCTTTAGAACCTTTTCGCAGAGCCAGCAGACCTGGGACCTTTCCGCCCTACTATGGGGATGGCTCAGAGGCGTGCCTTAAACAGCCCTATTATGGGGAAAAGCAAAAATAGGCTTACACCCTCTGGCTTGCAGCGGCGTGTTTGGCTTAGAGGTGCGTCTGGGCGGGTCTTGGAGGGGCGTGTTTGGCTTAGAGGTGCGTCTTGCAGGGGTGTGGTTGGGCGGTGCCATAAGCAAAATGGCATGGGCAGAACCTTTTCGCAGAGCAAGCAGACCTTGGACCTTACAGCCCTACTATGGGGAAAAGCAAAAACAGGCCTGCCCTAAACAGCCCTACTATGGGGAAAAAACAAAAACAGCCCTACACCCCCTGGCTTGCAAAGCGGCGTGTTTGGCTTAGAGGTGCGTCTGGACGGGTCTTGGAGGGGCGTGTTTGGGCCATAGAACCTTTTCGCAGAGCAAGCAGACCTGGGACCTTACAGCCCTACTATGGGGAAAAGCAAAAACAGGCCTGCCCTACACAACCCTACTATGGGAAAAAAACAAAAACAGGCTTACACCCCTGGCTTCAGAGCGGCGTGTTTGGTCTTGGAGGGGAGGCACTTGTGAATAAGCAGGATTTGCTTTAGAACCTTTTCGCAAGGCAAGCAGACCTGGGACCTTGCCGCCCCACTATAGGGATGGCTCAGAGGCATGCCCTAAACAGCCCTATTATGGGGAAAAGCAAAAAACAGGCCTACACCCCCTGGCTTGCAGCGGCGTGTTTGGCTTAGAGGTGCGTCTGGGCGGGTCTTGGAGGGGCGTGTTTGGCTTAGAGGTGCGTCTTGCAGGGGTGTGGTTGGGCGGTGCCATAAGCAAAATGGCATGGGCAGAACCTTTTCGCAGAGCAAGCAGACCTTGGACCTTACAGCCCTACTATGGGGAAAAGCAAAAACAGGCCTGCCCTAAACAGCCCTACTATGGGGAAAAAACAAAACAGGCCTACACCCCCTGGCTTGCAAAGCGGCGTGTTTGGCTTAGAGGTGCGTCTGGACGGGTCTTGGAGGGGCGTGTTTGGGCCATAGAACCTTTTCGCAGAGCAAGCAGACCTGGGACCTTACAGCCCTACTATGGGGGAAAGCAAAAACAGGCCTGCCCTACACAGCCCTACTATGGGGAAAAAGCAAAAACAGGCCTACACCCCTGGCTTGCAGAGCGGCGTGTTTGGTCTTGGAGGGGAGTGTTTGGCTTAGAGGTGCAGGGGTGTGGTTGGGCGGTGCCGTAAGCAAATGAAATGGGCATGCCCTAAGGAAAAGTTCTCGTTTAGAAATTTCTTGCAATTACATTTTTTGCAATTTAATTTATAACTTTTCATGCTTCTTTCATCTCTTTTTCCTTCTTATTTTATGCTCTTTTCTCTCTATTATTTTCCCCTCTCATTTTGTATCCTCTTTGCCGCTCTCATCAAAAAATCGGGTTTTGGGTTTAGGTGCCAGAGGTCTGAGGTCAGGTGCCAGAGGCTCAAGGTCAGGCGAAGAGGACATGCTGTATAAATATGTAGTGTGGCGCCGCCCTGACGAGCGAGCCAAGGAGGAGTGTTGAAAATACTCCAGCATGTCAGTCGTAGGCAGTTGCAATCTGCAGTGCAACCTAGCTGGGGCCCAGTTGTACAGCAACCAGAGAGTCTGCAGGTACCAAATGTATTATGTTATGTCGTGCTCTGGCTTAGGGGAAGGCTACGTAGGAAAGCCTCTTGAGCCATGTGTGCACTCTAGCTTGTATAGTGTAAAGAAGCGCTAGAGTGCTGTTTCGGTTGTTGGTTGTTTGCTGCTTGTTGCCCATACGTACTGGAAGCCGCCCTGTGCCCAGCCATAAATGAAACAGGCGCCGACTCCGCTGACATGGCAAAGCCATTACTTCAACAGTTAAGGTGTTTAGGGTTTCGGGTTTAGGGGCCGTTTAGGGTTTAGGGTTTTTGGGGGTTTAGGGTTGAGGACGTTCTTTTGTTCTCCTTAGGGTTTGCTTGTTTTTCAAAAAAAAGAGACACTTTCAGGGTTTAGGGTTTAGGGGCTTAGGGTTTTGGGATTGGTTCTGGGTTTCTTGTGGGTTGTTATGTTTGCATGGCAGTTTTTGGTTCTTCAGGCTTGAGGGCTCAGACACTTTCAGGGCTTAGGGTTTAGGGGTTTTGGGCTTGGGGTTAAGGGTCTAGGATCGCCCCTGACCTATTCCTTATCTCCCGTATGTGTTTTTTCCGTTCAAGCCTAGCTTCCGACAGACTTTTCAATGACACTTGGTTTTTTATTGGTTCAAAACCAAACATTAATCACATTAAATGCACCGAGTTCATAAATATAACATTCCTATTAAGATTTCTGCTTCTCGTGTTAATCTTTAGACTAAGGTTGTCATCTATGAATACAGTCAATTGAAATTTCAATTGTTGAAACGTTGCTTTTGAAGCTTTCCTACCCGTATACAGTTGAGGCAGGGCCTTGTGCATTTTGCGGGGACTGGAAAATGCATGGGAAGCCTCCGAAGCACCACTGCCTTACCTCTGGTGTCTCGTGGCGCCCGGAGGAGGCCCCATGCATTGTCCAGCGACTGGAAAATGCATTGCGGGAAGCCCCGCCACTTCATTATAAGGCATGGCGGGCAGCCTAGGGAGGGGCTCGACTTGGGGATGGATGCGCACTGGAGTCTTAACGTGATGTTTCCTCGACGCATAACGTGATGTTTTCTCGACCCTGCCCCCGGTCCCAGACGAGGTCTAATCTAAACGACGGAAGCGGCCAGGAAGGGCGCCAGCAGTGGAACCCCCCACGCATCAACTTTTAGCCGTAAGCCCTAACTCCTACACCGAACATAAAACCCTATAAACCCTAAATCCTAAACCAACGCACTGTATGACAGCTTAGAAAACCAATAAACCCCAAACAACACACCCTAAATCCTGACCCCAATCCCCCAACCGCAGAAAACGAAGGTACCACGGGTGGAACCGGGCCTGGCCTTTACTTGAAACATTCGGGCGGGGGGGGGGGGTGGGGTGGGGGCGCCATGTGCAAACACAATGCTCGCACGATGGGCTTGGAAGGGAGTCGTATGCTTGGATGCTGGCTTGCATGGCCGAACACCCCCCCACCCCAAACTGCAAAGACGATGCCCGCACGATGGGTGGAAGGGAGTCACATATGCCCTGAAGCAGTTTGGAAGGTATTCATATGCTTGCTTCAAACATCGAGGGGGTTGGGTGGGTGGGGGGCACAGCACCCCCAAAAAGAGAATCATATGCGTTGATGCAAGCTTGCACGGCCAAAAAAGCGGGAGGGGGTCCCGGCCCCTTTTCCCAACACAAGCCTGGCACGATGGGTTGGCTCCGGATTCCTATGGTTATTTCCATATGTCTTTCTGTCGTTCTTTACTTATACATGTATTTCTTTGTTGCTGTCGTTTCTTATTTCCTTGTGTTTTAACAAGAAATTAAGCCAACCGAGCCAAGGCGAAGCCGAGCCAAAGCCCAGCCAAGCCACGCGAGACAAAGTAGGGCCATGCAAAAAGACAATGGAAACATGCTGCCCATAGATCCCAAAGCTGCCTCGCCCCTTTTCCCAACTTGCTGTGAGACTTATTGTGTGAGAGAGAGAGAGAGAAGAGAGAGAGAAGAGAGAGAGAAGAGAGAGAGAAGAGAAAGAGAAGAGAAAGAGAGAGAAGAGAGAGAGAGTAACAAAATCGCTTTGAGGCAGCAGCTGGCCGTCGCCACTTCCTCCTCTTCAGGCGCGAAGGTTGCCCAGAAGACAGGGCCTGTTGCCACAAAAATTGTTGGAGGTCACTGGGATCAAGGAGATCAGACGGATCGAGGATGTGGGGATGCCGATGAGAGCGCGATGACTGAATATGCGATGAGGGCCGCGCTGACGCCGCCCGGCAGGAGCTGGACGCACCTCAGAGATACTCCCCGAACCGAGACGTGCTGCGCCGCGCCCCCTCCCATCACTTTCACATGTCCCCACCTGCCGCTGGAAAGGTCCCAGATCCTCGTGAAGTGAAGTGAGAGCAACATGATAATCTGAGAGAGCAGAATAAGGAAGATGCAAGGAAGATAGTATCATTGTTGGCGAGAATCCGCTGGAGCCAACTGTTACAGAGTAGTGACCCCTCTGAAGTCTTCAGCCCCCATTCTGAGTTAAGTCTGAAACGAATTGTGCCCCCTCGCCCAAGCTAGATTTGCGCCCCGAAGAGGCAGGGAAACTGTGTGCGTCAGGCCCCCCAAAATGCACGTTGGCCCATGATCAGCCATCCATGCCAGCGCCTCGGCACCCGCAAGTGCTTTTGAGCGCCCCGGACCAGCAAGCCATCCAAACCAGCACCCCTCAGCGTGCATTTTCAGGTCCTCCAAAACGCCCTGGGCCTGCATGCCAACTTTTATGCACCCCACCCAGCCAGAATCGCAATTCCTAAGCTCAGTATGGCTCGTGCGTTTACTTTGAGTGATAACCAGGAAAATCAGCGTGCGTCGCACAAGTCTTCCAAAACGAAGTTTGACCTTGGTCTTTACTTGTAAAACAAACGGGTCCAGAACTCAGGGCGCCAGACCTCTTCTCATCAGGATGTAAGGGCAATGGAGTTCGAATTGCTACCAGCTTTTGTGGGAGCTTCACATCTTAGCTTTAATACACCCGTCCCAAGCCCCCACAACCACGGGCCAGACCCCATAGGCCTGCAGAGGGACAACAGAGACGAGCCCTAACAAACGTCCCCGGACCCAAAACCCAGAACCCAAACCCGGCCCCAGCTGCGGAAAGACCCGTGAAAAGGCTGCGCGCGGCCTCACAAAAGCGCTGTTGGACTGACTCGGCCAAGAAGGCGACCAGCAAGCAGCAGTGCCAGGAGGCAGCACCCAAGCTGTGTGCAGGAAGTGGCTCACGGTTTCAGGCAGGTTGGCAGCGGCGTCGGCTGCGGTGGGCAGGCGCCGCAACACTACCTTTCCAGGACCTGTCGCCCAATCGCGTTATTTTCGCGGACCTTTCGCGCGCCTTTCGCGATTTTCACCCGCGCTTCCTCTCAGAACCGTGAAATCAGGGAGCTCTCGCGGTCTGTCGGTAAACATGAAAGCAGGAATCAGTCCTGCTTGTCAAAAGCTTTCCAAAACGCAAGAACGCCTGGAACCCGTGTGCTTTTTGCACGCCTTCCACAATGCACTTCATGATAGTCGTTTGAGGGGAAGTACCGCACAAACAGTAAGCAGACAAAACAGTATGCAAGACGCTTGTTTTGTCTTGAGCCAAACAAGATTCAGGTCGGTAGTTCTTGCAACTTCTATTGCAGTAGCCGGCTCAAGAGAACTACCTAACCACCTGGCTGTCCAGACACTGTACAGGAGGGCGTGATTACCTGTGTTTTCTCAACTCCCCCCTTCTGGAAGTCTATGTTGTGCAACGTTGAGGGTAAGTGTCTGTTTGAAACATGCCAGATACTCCATGTTCAGTCATGCGAAGACATGCGTTGGATGCATGAATGGCTCAAGAACAAAAAGAGTGTGAGCGCGAGGGGTCCCTCTTAAGTCTCGGGTTCCCCTTGGAGTTTCGAGGGACTTGACATACAGCTGAGCAGCAGCTTGGCATTCGCAGCAGCAGCAACAGCAGGCAGCTTTGCGCATTCGGCATATTGGCATTTACTGCATCAAGGAGACCTTTCGTTGTTGCATTTTGTCAGAAGCTGGCTATCTTGAGATTCAGAAGATTTTGGGATTCGTTGGAAGAGCTGCAGCAGCCACCGCAGCTGCAGCATCAGCAGTAGCATCACGGAAGGATTGGCATTTCCATTTAACATCTCATTATCTCGATTCCATCATATAAACTTCATCTCGTTCTCCAGGTGGGACAAGACACGAAGGGTTGGGTTAACCTTAATCCCATCCTACTCGCTTGTCATCTGTTGTAGCCCAACACCCTACTGTTCAGGGCTTTAGGGCATCGGCCCCAGTGTAGGACCCTGTGTGGGATTGGTTGTGTGGTTTCCTCTGTTCCCTATTAGGTTCAGGGTAGGCAAGAGGTCTCGTCAGGACTTGAAAGGCCTCGGGGGCCATGAACATAGATGAGGAGGGACTCCCATCTCATAAGAGCCATCACATATCCCGATCATTTCAGTCCTGTGACCGACACCACAGGAAGTCCAGAGCCACTCCACATACCAGCACATCCTACGACACCAGCAGCACTCACACCCTTCCCGGGTCATAACCGACAGGTTATGAGCCCAAGGGGCACCACTGCAGCATGGACACCGCCTCCAGCAGTACATCCTTTTGCAGCTCAGCTTCTGCTTCAGGTACAACTACTCCGTTTGCAGGTGCAACCTTCACGCAAGCAACTCGGATTGAGGTCCCGGTACACGTGTTGGAACAATTTGCACAGCAGAATACGATTGACAATGAGATCCTTGGAGATTTACGGGCGGCCGTTGTAGAACTACATGACCGCATGCAACACCGCACAAACATCCTTGGAACAACAACTACCTCGTTGGCCGACGGCCACAACCTTGTGGTAGAAAATTTAGGGCGTCTGCAGCAGGGCCTTGATGCACACAGTGAAGTCATCACTCGTCTTGTGCAGGACAACCGAGGAATTCATGATGAGCTTGAAGCCACGCGCGCCCAGTTGGAAGAGGTTCGGACAATGGCTCAGACCCCTCGATTGGGACCAGAACAATGGCAGGCTCAGGTGGAAGCACACATCTTGAAACTTCAGAATGAGTTCGACATGCGAATGAAGCAGGTCGATGATGATCATCATAGCACAAAATCCCGTGTTCGAAATCTTGAGGACAGGGCTGTGAGTAGGACGGAAGTCCCTGATGCTCACATGGTACAGGAACAGGTGGACGAGACCTTTTCTGCGGTGCAGCACCTCAGAAGTGTCGTCGAGGCTAAGCACCTGGAGTTAGACAATGGCTTGGCAGAGGCGAGGGAATCGATTCAGGACCTGTCCAACACTCAGCGGAAGGTTGAGAAGAGTCTTGATCACCTTCAGGCACTTTGTGAGCAGTTTGCCATGAACTCTGATGGTGAGGAACAAGCAGATGAACAGTATCTTGATGCCTATGAAGGTTCATGGTGGGGAAATCAGGCGGGACTACAAGGTCAGGAGGAGCCCGAACGACCTCCAGGCCTGACATCTTCCTCAGTGCCCTCTTCGAGACAGGCATGGAAGCCTCTGGATGAGCCCATTGGAGGGCCATCTGGACAGAATCCTGCTCCAGCTGAGGGCAGGGACACCAGTCAGGAACAGGGCAATGCAATTCATCATGCTCGATGGAAACTCCTGGCTGACGTTCCAAGTTTACAGGTTGGTTCAGGGGAACCGTGGGAAGTCGGAATGAGATTTCGCACGTGGTTGAAACAGCTACACCATAGCACCCGCTTTTGGTACTTTCGTGGCAGCGCAGGTTCAGTTGGCGGAGCAACGTCATGGCGAGAGGATGGCTGGCTTGGTCACTTTGGGACCGCCGCCGGATGTGGATCCACGAGATTCTGAGTGCGAAAGCAGGCTTATCCTTTTGTTGATCCGTTGCCTTCCTCAGGAATGGAAAACAAGCGTGCTGGAACAACAGGACGAGTCCAAGGGCATGAGAGCTTTGGATCTCCTAGAGGGAGTCTTCGAAGTCCTGCAGCCCGGCGGGGCTGCAGAGATGCAGTCCTTGAACACGTTCGTTCGTACACTTCGGCCTGTTACGACGGCAAAGGATGGACTCAGTGTTCTTAGGCGCTGGCGTCTCGCCAGAACCAGGGCCACAGCTCTGGCACTTCCGAAGTTGGCACCGTTTGAAGAACTACAAGCTCTAAGTACGATGGCACAGACTTTGGAGCGGCGTCATGATCGTTTTCGCACCCTCTTGGGCTTGCTTCGGACAGATCCCGACATCATCCGCCCCACAGCAGCTGGAGTTGAAAAGATGGTCACTCTGATAGAGCAGCAGTTGCAGCTGCTCAGCGCTGATGAGCACATCAAGGCGAACAGGCAGCATGAGCCTGATCCTCAAGCTGCGAAGGGCAAAGGCGATGGCAAAGGAAAGGACAAAGGCAAGAGAGGGGGCAAGGAAACGAAGAAGCCATGTGAGTTCATGAAGAAATACGGGAAGTGCAAATTTGGCGACAGATGTCACTACAGCCATGATGGTCTACAAGGACAGGCGCCAAGAACGACACCGAATCCTAAGGCTGCTCCAGTTTCGACGCCAGCTAAGGAGTCTGGTACACAGGAGTGTCTTGCATGGGCCAAGAATGGGAAATGCAAGTTCGGCGACAAGTGTAGATACCAGCACAATGGTGAAGCGAACAAGGCAGCAAATCCGAAGGCGAAGCAAAAACCAAAGGCAAAGGCCAAATCCTCAGCATCAGCGGCAGAGGGAGAGTCCGAACTTGTCGGAGTGAAGCCTACAGCGTCTGCTATCCGTGTTTCTTCCAGTGTCGCTAGAATGGCACGCAGCATGCAGAGCGAGGAGGAGAGCAGCAGTCAGGCATTTTCTGGTGAGGAGTTTGAGATTCCCACGCATGCAGAGGCAAGTACTCCCGAGTGGTCAGATGCTGAACAAGGAGTTTTCCCTGATGAAGATTCAGATGTCTCTGCAGAAGAAGGGGACGATGAGCGCAGGGGAGACGATCCTTTGTGGGTACTTGACGTAACTTTGCAGGATTTTGTTGCGTGGACACGGCCAAATCACATCCAGACCAGGGCAGAGAGGCTTTTCCGCGAGGAGGAGAACCCATATGCAGTCACCTGGGGTACATGGATCATACTGCATCACGACACCGAGGATGCAGATGAGGCTGGTGCTATCCCGATCGGGGACAGCGTTGTGATGCTCCAATACGATTGGACACTTGTGATGTGCATCGATGCTGTGGCACGACCTTGCGTAGTAACACGTCTCATGGACGAGGACACTGGCAGAGAGAGACTGGTGGCACTGATACGAGTGCCCTATGAACATATGCCGTTTGTTCGTCCTTGGGAACATGCATCAACATCCAGTCAGTCAATAAGACTTCCGTGTGACCAGGCTGCATCATCGACAGATCCAAGAGCTCCAGCTGCAGAGGCACCCACAGTACCGCCGCCGCCTCCATGTGTGAACTACCAACCTCCAGCACAGGGACGAGCCCAGGCAACTGAGATGTTTCATGTGCATGTACGACATCCACCAGTACATGGAACTTTACCTCAGAGGAGAAGACGCAGTGCGACACAGAGCGACATGAGTCATGCTTGTGCTGCTAAGGGTTGCACGACTGGGTCAGAGCATGATCTGGTGTTGGCAGACTCAGGTGCTAACGAAGTTATTCGCCCGGCCCAAGACCAACCGCCGCCGCGATCTATGCAGGTGGATCTCACGTTGGCAGACGGAAGTGCAATTCCATCCTACAGGTCTAGAGATGGCGAGCTTGCCGTTCCGGGCAGTGATTCGTGGATAGCACCCATCGGCAAGATTGTGGAGCTTGGCTACAGGTTTGTGTGGGACAACATGACGGGAGCGCAGCTGATTCGGGGAGAGGGAGATGAGGCAGAAGTTATCTACATGAAAGTGGAAAATGGCCTTCCCTACCTTGAGTGGCATGATTTTGCAACATTGCGCCGACAGCTTTCACAGGCTTACAGACAACAGAAACGCGTGCTGTGTGCTCGTGCTGAGATCAAGGAACCTCAGACCTTGCAGGCCATCACCATGAATGACCTGGAGGAGTGCGAGGCGCAGGCAAAAGGGGCGAAGGATCGTGAATCAGTGCAGCATGGTGAGAATCTTGCGCGGAAGGTGTTTGAGCAGTCCACAATTTCCTACGATGATGCGCTTGAGGTCATCATGAAGGCAGACATCGAACCACAGAAAAAACGTAGAGCATGCATTGAGGGAGAGGACGACAAAGTGAAATGTTGGGTTTCTGGAGCTTTTGCAGTGGGTCCGAATGTGGGAATCACAGATCGCACAAAGGGCAGACCATGGCTGGTAAAGGTCATCAACAAGTTTATGCATCAGCAACTTCCTGACATGCGACGGTCGTCTTTCTCAATCAGTTGGGACATCGCTTTTGCACCACACCGTGATTTAGGCAATGCAGAAGGCAGTCAGAATGCATTGGTGGTCCTGAGTCACAAGGGCATGTGCAAAGGTGGTGACCTTTGGATCGAGCATCCTGAAGGCGAACATGTCAGACGGGTATCTGATAAGAAGGCTTTACGTGGACTACTGATGCCGGCTCAGCGGAATCCAGTTCTCTTCAACCCAAAGAAGTGGCATGGTACCGCTCCTTGGCAGGGAACAAGAGTGGCCCTGACCTTGTTTACAACTCGCGGAGCAGCATCCTTGAGCAGAGTCCAGCAGTTACAACTTGATGATGTTGGCTTTACATGTTTCCGTGACTCGACGGGAAGGAGCATCAGCAGGGCGGAAGATGAACAGCACAAGCAGCCTGAAGCACACAGCAACAACATCTGCAACAGGGTCCCTCGGACTTCAGGGTGTTCAGGGAGCCCGTATGGGAATGATGTCGGACAGGATTTGGTTTGTTGTGGGGATGAATTTCAGGGTTGCGAAAGAGAGAGAGCGGTAGAAAGCGCCCATGGCCCTTGCTTTTCAAACTGGCAGCTGCCGGATGTGCGCACAACTTCCGATCTCGAGGTCCCCGTGCCTGAGGCCTATTCTTCTGCGTGTGCTGGAAACGCAGGCACTTCTCTTGATCCTCTGGAGCTCGAATATGAACTCTCATTGCCAGATCCGGATGGGTGTCCTTCACTGGATGACCACGAGAAGGCAAAGGATGATCTTGAAAGAGGCACCGTTGCAGCTGAAGAGGGCAGGAAGCCGACGAAGAATGTGGCACACCATGAAATGGACGACTACAGAACCCGTGGAGTCAAAAGGCCGCATCGAAAGATCAAGCCGGGAGACCTATCATCTGGCGTACTCTCCTCCATTTGATCTGGCAGGTCCATACCGGGATGGGTACGACAGCTCGAAGTAGATCTTGATCGCTGTACTGCGAACTAAAGATGCGACGACTCTGCCCTTCGTACGCGCTCTTCAACGACGATTTTGGAGTGATGTGCTGGAAGGAATTAACTCCATCATGACTGAGATATCTGCACTTGCAGGATTCCGTGAGGTGGTCAGGATCCACTCAGATAGGGCCAAGGAATTTTTGGCAGAGCGAGTCGTGAAACATCTCAACGATGCGGGTGTGTTTCAGACAACCACCTGCGGCCGAGGCCCGAGCACTTGCTACTGCAGGAGCTGATGAAGCTGAAGCCGAAGACGATGTGCATCTTGATGGGCGTGTTTTCACAGAAGGGCCTCAACATCTACAAGAAAAGTGGAGAAAGGGGCTTGAGAAGGAGCTGACAACCATGTTTGATACTAAGGAAGCTTTGCAGAAGGTAAAGGCCAAAGACTTGAGGAAGACTTTGGGGCTCAGCCCACATGATCCGTTGCCAAAGACATTGCCTTCGAAGCTGGTGATAAAGGCAAAACCGGATGGAATCCCTGGTCCAGATGGCAAGATGCCACCTGTGAAGTTTGATGATCCCGAAACCTTTCAGGCGAAAGTGCGCATGGTTGCTTGTGGAAACTTTGACTATGATGTTCGACGTGGGGACACAAGATTCAAGTCCAGCAACATTCCACCGGAAGCGATACGGGCGATTGTCAGTTTGGTGGCACAGAATTCTTCATGGGGATGCGCGTTTATGGACATCGTGACAGCTTTTTTGAATGCAGATCTGGATGACTCTGAGGTAATCCTGCTCCGTCCTCCACCCATCGTGAAAAAGATCATGAGACACTTCGTTTGAAGGAAATGTTGTGAGCGAACTTGGAGAGATTCGCCAGTGGACTTGAGAGAGTCTGCGATTAGGAAAGAGTTTCGAGCACTTGTGTGTTTTTCAGGAAAGGAGAGTCGAAGCCAGCTTAGTCTGACGACTTTCACTAACTTCGAAGGCGGGGCGTTAAACATTCCAGCCATGTAGGAACACACAGTTTGCAGTGCATGTTAATGCTCAGGAACAGCCTCATGACATCTGTGAATGTCAAGGCTCAAAGGTGACACCCAAGTCTCAGAGACCAAGACACAGCCGAGCGGCCACAAGGAAAAGTGAGCCGCAGTTCTTTAGGGTAGGACCCCTTAGTTTTGGTTCAAGCCCGAGATGGCTGGTCACCTGCGGGCACCGGACGTGCCTTCTGACAGCGAGTCGGAAGGCCAACAACCTAATCAGCAACGTGTTGCGCAGGTCTTGATTTCTGCAGGACCGCCGAATGTCCCCCCCAGTTCGTGCAGTCCACCCGAAGGTGGTCTGGGCCAGAGAATGGCAGAAGGTATTGCTGTCGAAGACCCCAGTAGGCCCGCTGCGGTGCCTGGCTGCAGAGGTCAGTGGCACTGCGTTGGGCTGGCTAAGCAAATACGGCATTGTCACATCACTCGACTCAAACCTTGAGTACCACAGCTTATTCAAGGGACGCGCTGAGCGGCCCCCTCCGACAGCTCGAAAAGATGCTGAAGCAGGTCAGGGAGGGCTCATTTTCCCGTAGTTCGGGCTCAGAGGTCTGAGGCAGGTGCCTCTACTGACCTCGGCTCTTGGTTGCCAATTAGCCTGGATGAGCTAGCTGTAAACCCGGAAAGCACGCAGGAGCCCCGACCATCCCAAGTGGACGGCCGCCAGGACGATTTCCTGGGAATCGGTCCGCTTTGCGCTTCATCGGATGAGGCGGAGCCGGCGTTGGCCTTGAGGTTGGGGCACAATTCAGAACAGGAAGTCTACCGTGCTACATTTGTACACAGTAGGCCAAACGACGCTGAAATGCGGAAAGCGGATTAGTGTTAATTTCGTAGAGATGGAGAAGCCTTCATCGAGATGGCTACAGTGCAGCAGGTGCTTTCAGGAGGAAAAGGACAAGGGGGCCTTGGATGCCACCTCGTTTAGTCTTGTGCAGTGGCGCTTGTTCAATAGCAGCTCTGTCCCCGTGAAGTTTGGCCCCGCACAGACCTTTTGGACAAATTCATAGCTGGAAGGGTCAGAACAGTCTCCATGGCGGCTGATGCCGCCACCCAGCCGGGTCAGCCGCTGACAGACAGGGAAGTCTCAACTCTGTGTACTAGTTTGGGGCAGAACAACCCTACTCTTGCGCAGATGACGGTTGTCAAGCGTCTCTTGTTTGAGTGCCAGACCATAAACCTGAAGGCCACCGTGGAACAGCAGCCCGACTCAGTGCTGCGTAAGTTGCCAGGAGCAGAGAGGGCCCAGCGCCTGGAACTGCAAGCTCAGAGGCTGGGGGGACTCTCCATTGAGCATGACTTGGAGCCTGCCTTTTCAGTCTACGATGCTGTGTCCACACAGGTGGAACAAGGGTCCCTCAAGTACCTGCACCCAAGCAAAATCCCCACGCGGCGCCAGGAATTGGCGCAAGGAAAGCCAGCCAAGGAACTCGTGCTGGACGCTTCGCGGTCCAGGACAAAGCCTCCAAGGTTGAGGCCCAATTGGGATCTGACATGGCGACTTACAAGGCTTTGCAGAGGCGGGGTCTGGCTTATGACTTGGTTGGCATTTTGAGTTTCAAGGATTTGGTTGCAGAAGGCTTTCGCCACCTTACAGACCCCGGCTCCTCCAGGCCTCAACCGCCCGACACTGCAGCAGGTCCTGCGTGGTTGGAGCTCGGCAGCAGACAACCGACCCTTACGCGAGCGGCAGCTTATGCGCCGCTAGCGGACGACCGTTGCTTGGACAGGGTCTTCTTGGAGGCCACTAACACGGTCGCGGTCAACTTTCACTTCATGCTGACTCGCCGTGTGGACGGGTCGACAGATAAAGGAGGCAAAGGTGCGGGCAGGGGTCCTAAGCGCAGGGATATTGGCAGTGGAGCACCATTGTGAAGGGGCGTCGCGTCCGCGCTGGAGCTGGCGCCCGCGCTGCTGACACCGCATGTCGCGCAGAAGCGTTTGAGGGGGATGCAGCAACCGCAGGGGGAGATGGCGGGGATAGACCTGCCAAGTTTTGTGGTCGGGACAATTTTGCCGCCGTCGAGGCGGAAAAGCTTGGAGGGACCAGTAAGGAACCGTGCCTCTCTGCTGTCAGCCCCCTCAGTCACAACACTGGTGGAGAGGGCCCGGAAAATTTTTCTTCCCACCCGCCCACACCAATAGTAGCTCGCACTTGGCAGCTGGGATGAAACGAGATGCTGAAACACCGAGAATCGAGGGTCCAGTGGCTGGCGGTGATGGTCACCAATGTTCCAATTGTGGATATTGTGCTTTGTAGAGTGGCAACTACAGGAACAGTCGACGACATCAAGTTTGCGATTGCTGATGATGTATGGCATCGCACTGGGCATGACTTACGAACTTCCAGTTTCTGCCTGGAAGCTGCAGGGCCGACATGTGCCCTTTAGCACGAACCTCAGCGACTTGCCACTGCAACCCGGTACTTGCTAGCACTTGAGCCTTCGACTCACCCATTGACAGGACGCTTACTTAGGCGGAACCCGTGAGAGTGGCAAAGTACTCCGTGTCTCACATGCCTGGGAGATTTCGTTTCTCACACGCCTGCAGAGGACAGATCTTGGATGGAAGCAGACCTGGCAAATCCCCTTCCTTGGAAAAGACATCGGTGCGTGTTCTTCAGTCGTAGCAGAGTGTGAGGGCGCATGTCAGTGCAGTCTGTGCATGTTGAGCAGTGGTTCTGTGCATGGGACATGTCTGAGCAAACAGGGCCTTGACAGAGTGTCTTGTAGGTCAAGTCTCGAAGTGTGTTTCTACATTTGAAACATTTTTGTTTGGAAAAGAAGTATGGAGAAACTTCATGGAGATGGCTCAAGCACTGGTTGGATTTCCAGCCATGTCGAAAGGAGCATCGTTAATGGATTATGTCCTGACATTCGAGAAGTTGGTCAACGAGCACGAGAGACTGAGTGGAGTAAAACACGACCAAAATCTGATGATTGGGACAATCAAGAGATGAGAGCGAGGTTGCTGCAGTACGAGCTATCACGGAGCGATCCCTATGGAGATTGACCGAGTGTACTATGGAAAAGGAAAAGGAAAGATCGAGAGAACTACAAAGGAAAAGGAAAAGGAAAGGACCACGACAAAGGAAAAGGAAAAGGAAAGTATGGCCGAGGCCGAGGATTTGGAAAAGGCCGTGGAAAAGGCAAAGGAAAAGGACGAGGAAAAGGACGCGGAAAGAATGGCTCAAAGGGCATCAGGCAAGCTGGAAAAGGCTACGGAGAGTCTAAAAACAAAGGAAAGGAGTCAACTTGCTACATCTGTGGAAAGCCCGGACACTTTGCAGCAGATTGCTGGCAGAAGTCAGGAAAAGGAAAGTCTGGAAAAGGAAAAGTTCGACAAGTGCAGTTTGGAGAATGGAGTGAAGATGAAACTTGGAATCAGAACTCCTGGACATGGGAGAAAGATGAGAGATCCGAGGAACAAGCGAGCGCGAGTAGTGGAGAAGGAGGAATCGCTCGAGCAGCCCAACAGGCAAGTTGGAAACGAGAGAGTGAGAAGAGTGCAGGAGCACAGCACTGTTCAGATTGAAGAGGTTGAAGATGATGACGAAGTGATCAATTTGCTCAAGGAGTTTGATCAACTGTTGGGAAATGTAAGAATGGTGAAAGCGCACTTGGAAAAACATGACATTAGTGAAGGAGATCCCGAGAACATCGACGAAAACGATGAACTACTATGGTGGTATCTCGGAGTTGAGAACAAGCGAGAGTAGCAAAAGGATGGAATTCCACAGGAATTCGACCGTCACAGAGAAGCTTTCGAGATCTGAGTCCACACACAGGGAAAGATGCAAAGACGAGGCTGGGTCGTGGACAAGCATCACTGGATTTTATTGATCAGTGGCAGCAATGTAACCCACTAACCTAGCAACCCGTTTATCATCGTTCACTGACCAACGACAGACATTGGTCGTGAGAGTGGTGACGCCATAGGATCTGGGCGACTCCAACGGACAAGCCGTAGAAGCTTACGCGAGCGGCACTATCGGCAAGAGAACCCGGAGCGTCATTATCACCAGGCGCTAGAGCTCCGGGGTCAACATGCGGAGTTCGCTGATTTTTAACCGGGGCCCGACTAATGATTCACACAAGTCCACACATTGCTTGGCTAAATCTTCAGCTTCCAAAGCAAGAGCTGGCTGATCAGTATACAAATATAAAACGTGGCTATACTATACAAGTAAGACGCGGCGGTGACTGCGACTAGGACCCTGGTAAGCGGAGCAAAAGGTTCGAGATCTAGTTGTTTTGACAAGGAACTGCAGAAGCCTGAATGCTTCGACAACTTACCGCTCAACGTCAGGTCATCAACATAAACGTACAAAGTCAAATCTAGTTTGGGATATTAATGAACATTGGTGAACTCGTTTCCTCAGGTCCTCAAGACCGGTAAAATTGTCTCGCAGACGCCGTGCGCCAATGCGCCGACGACTCAATCACGTCCCTTTTGGAAGCCGGGGCGAGTTCTTACGGCCACCCCAAGATTCGGTGAGTATGAAGCTCCGCTGTTTTCTCACTCCTTCTGGCCAGGGTCGGAGATCTCTCCCGAGCCTGTCTTTCCGACACCCGTCCCTGAACCACCAGAATCATCAATCCCAGCGGGGGCGGAGCCGATCACGCGCTGAAACGGAGGAGTGGTGCTAAATGCACTCGAGCAAAAGTTTCGAACTGATTGCGCAGGTTGATCCGTGAACGCAAGCCGCACAATTCTTGAAAATTGATATGTGCAAACGTTCTGCAGCATCGCGGAGTGGAAGTTGCAGAAGCTGGCGGCCACAGACTGACGCAGTAAGCACAGATCCTGAACACGATGTCTACAGCGCCACGTCCTGGCGCGTGAGGCCACTGAGAGAGCGTGCAGAGCGGCCCCCATTTGAAACCAGTCGCTCAGTCACTCAGCCGCTCAGCCGCTCAGACACTCAGTCAGACACACGCAAGGGTCTGACTGAGCGACTGGGCCTGGCCTGTGAAGGGTAAGACTTTGAGTGACTGAGAGACTAGATCCAGCCATCGAGAATAGACGTCTAGGCATCTGAGCGGCTGAGTGACTGAGCGACTGGGTCTAGTTGAAAGCGGCTGAGTATTGAGAGAGCGTGCCTAGCGGCCCGTCTTTGAAACCAATCGCTGAGTCACTCAGTCGCTTTCAAGCGTCTGAGTGTCTGAGTGGCTGAGCGTCTGAGTGTCTGGCGCCACAAAAAAACGCGAACGCGCCCCAATCGAACTTTAGGGAATCAAAAGCGATACGGCTGATAACCAATTATTCCGACCCCAAACAGAAGCTCGGCAATGTTTGGGTGGGAATGAAAGGAAGGGAAAGGGAAACCAAAAGGGAGTCCCGACCCTGAACGCAGAACTCGCTTGGCACAGTTCTTCCCCAAGGCAACCCCCGCAGAAGTAGTTTGCGGATAACCCTTGCGCACGCTCCTTTTCTCATCTTGAGCCAAATAAACATCAGCAGGTAAGATTGGACAACTGCACAACATGACTTTGCAAGCTCGTGAGGTTTGCCTATCAATGAATATAGTAAAGTAGCTTACGGGATGAGAGCCAACCCTAAGAAACAAATCAATAAAAGTCCCACAAAAGATGTCACTCCTCTCTTTGCGCTCTTCATGTCTCCTGGCGCTGCAATCCAGGCTGGCGGTGATGGCCAAGGACTCGGACGCATTGAAACTCGTGCAGGTCACCTCGCTCTCTCACAAGCCCAGCGCAAGCCCAGCACAAGCCCAAGCTTCTGAGTGAACGTTTCAGTCTTTGGAAAATGCAAGATTTGTTAGAGGTCCTCGCGAGCGTGGCTCTCTGGGCTTCCGCCCAACCCATGCAATGTCAGAGAGCTGCGCTCGAAGCTGCTAGGCTAGGCAGAATGTCGAAAGGGCAACATCCAACACCTTCCTATCTCAGACAGGCTGCAAGTTGCAGACCTGAAACCACGAACGCATTAGGAAATGCAGCACTTACGCACCCGTACTACACCATCGTAACACTATCCGGCACAGCTTCCGTTCAAACATATTGCAATTTGTCAATGCTTCGGAATTCTTCAACAAGAATCGTTGATAAACAGCGTGCGCAGAGTCAGCCAGCGCCAGTAAACATGCAAACGCGATCAGCTATGTGCTGCCGTATGCCCGTGCTCTGCGCTCTGAACCCGGCACTGCACTTGCACTTCAGGCACCCCGATGTTGGCAGAGGGCCCGAGAATGCGACCGTTGCATGGAACGTTGAGTGTCCCGCGAATGCGCCGAGTGACTTGTAGGCCGCAGGCAAAGGTGACGCGCAGCTGAACGCTATGGAGAAGGCTCGTGCCATTGGAATTTCAATGCAAGAAACACATTGCCCGAAGTGTAGGAGGCCTGGCAATTGCACGATGACAGGTGCAGTGACTGCAGTGAAAACTCCTCCCGCTCCGCTGTATGGCCACCCAACAGAAAGAAAGATAGATAGACAAGACAAACAGAAAGAACGAAACAAAGAAAGAAAAAATGAAAGAAAGAAAGGAAGAAAGAAATAAATAGAGAGAGAGAGAGAGACAGACCGAGAGCGAGCGAGAGAACTCGGTGACAAGCTCTTTGCTTTCCCTTTCCTCTCCCTTGCTCTCTCTCTCTCTCTCTCTCTCTCTTTCTTTTGCTTCTCCTCCCCCTTTTTTTATTGTGAAAAATAATCTCCAAGCTCGGCACCCAGTCCTCGTGGCCTTCCAGGGTGGTCAGGCCTCTCTCAGCAGAATGGAGAATTTGGAGAACTTGAGAGCAGGGCGAAAACAAAAGCGAGTTCCCTAGCAGAAGGACAGCGCCCTCCGCAAGCTCCGAAGGAGCTTTCGTGACAAGAGCGACTGAATTTGAACTCCTACTGCCGAGTTGAAATCTGCAGGCACATAGAGAGAGCCAGAGAGGGAGAGAGCGACTCTGAGAAAGGCAAAATTCGTGTCTTTGAGATGAGAAGAAGCAGAGAGTTGTTTTCTCCCCATTCGTGCAAAAGACAGGCCTCGCCAACTTCGAGCCTCCCACTCACTTCCACACTTCCAAGCGCTGGGCCGCGCCCGGTGAGCGTCTCCCACACTTTGGCGGTGCCATCCGCGCCTCACAGAAGCAACAGCAACACAAGAGTCACGGAACCATCAACAATGGCCCTTCTCCCTTTCAAAACTCTTGGCCCTCAATTTCGAGCAATATGCCGGCCCACGCTTTCGCACATGCTTTCGCATCAGACGCATAAAGCGCTCTCGGCAAAGCTAATGCTATTATGCTATTTTGCTTGCTGAGTGGCTGCAGGTGGCCAGAAGCTTGCCGGAGCCGGAGAAAGACACTCCCAGGATGGCGTCGCTGTGGCCCCTCTCGACTCTTGAGTGCTCTTGGAGTGCTCTTTTTAGTGCTCTTTTTATGATCAGATGTTCAAAGTCAGCTCACAAAAAAAACAACAAAACTGGGCGTGCAAGCGTAGACACCCCAAACAACGTGAGAGAGAGACCTCCATATGGGGGGGACACGGGAAGAACTTCATGGGTTGTTTTGAGAATATTTGCCACCGGAGCGACGCCCCGGTGCGTTTGCACTAAATCTGACTGTCGAAGCGCCGCTGCGAAGAGAGCCGGATGAAATCGGATGAAGTGATGAATCCAAAGCAAAACAACTAAGACTCCCAGATCCGAAACCGCGACGAAAGTGCACCCATCCAACGGCGCAGCAGCAAGCAAAGCAAAGAGAAGCAAAAAGAAGCAAAAATAAGCAACAATCAAGCAACGAAAGAGAACGCTGTAGCGACGCACGGACTCTCTCTCGTCACGGAGTGCGCATGAGCGCAGTTGCCTCGAAAACATGCTCACCGACCGCGTAGGCGGAGAGGAGAGAGCACGACTTCCACCATCACAAAACGCGCACGGGGCCGAGAGCCACCACGGCAAAAGCATGTAACTTGCGGCTGTGGAGAAGGTACGCGCTGGGTACGCATTCCGTTCAAAAAAAATGCAACCGGCCTCGATTATCGCTGGCGCATTGCATTCCGCGTGAGCAAACTTCATCTAACTCATTTCTTATTTTCTGAACGCGAGAACCCCCAGTGTTGAGTGCTTCCCTAGAGAATTCGGGTGCTTCATCCGTGAGCATGTAGAAAACTCCTGCGGGATTCCACGCGCTTGCCGCTCAGGGCATCCCAGAAGAAGACCTGACACATGCTGCAGTCAAGTCGCAGAAAAGAGAGGGAGAGAGTAGTGTGAGAAAGTCGGGCCCCCGGGCTGTTCCGTCCGAGGAAGCAGATGCGAGCCCCACCTGTGACAAAGTTGGCAACGTGTGCCTGCTTCTTGATTTTTGCCCTCCGACGAGCGTGCAGAGTGACCAATCTAAGGGTGGTGCTGAACAAGAAACTTCGTATAAGGGCGTCACAAAATTTAAAAACATGGGCAAAGACGACAGTTGCCCTCGGGAGAGCTCACCCAGGGTTCCCAGATCCAAGCTCTTGGGTAGCATCATGGGAAAGCAAAAGGCGGCACTGCGCAGCACATGGCCGCAGCCAAGAGCGAAGGCTGCAGTTCTGCCTCACGCACCACCCTTAACGACCCAATGCCTGGCGCATAGTCATCTAAACGCGGCCAGAACCCTCGGCAAAGAAGGCAAACGGGGCTGCGCCACCAACCTAGTCAGTGACCCGAGTTGCTGCCAGCTCAAGTCGCCGGCGGATGATAGCCCTTGATAGCCCTTGATAGCCCTTGGAAAAGTTTGCACGCCAAGGGATCCCAGGCCCCGGTCGCCTCCGCTAGCAGGGGCTGGAACTTGACCAATCTAAGTGTGGGGGATTCTGGGGAGCACATGTTCGAGCTTGCGAGTTTTCACTGACGTTCGCAAGAGTGGGGGAGTGGGTGGGGGTGGGGACCAAAGGGGACCTCCAAGGGTCCCTCCCAAGCTCTCTCAGTTCTGAATCTGAAGTATAGAACGCGGGACAGGATCAAGTGATGCTCATGATGCATGGAGGGGCACGGAGGGGTGGCCGGGCCACAGCAGCGGCAAGCATCGTCTACGATGGGTTCTTGCACGGGCGCCAGTGGGACCAAAAAGAGGATGGGGGGGGGGAGGGTTGGGGCTTGGGGCTTGCGGCTTGGGGAAGCTCGGGGCATGCAGACAAGGCGAGCGCGCGCTCGGGCAAAGGCACCGTTCAGAAATTGCTAACACTTGCTGATGTGGCTTCAGAATGCTAAAGGCTTGAGACGCTTCACTGGTCTCTTATGATTTGTGCTTGTGAGCGTGAACTGTTCAACTGTTCGGCTTCGGCTTCGGCTTCGGCTTCGGCTTCGGCTTCGGCTTCGGCTTCGGCTTCGGCGTCGGCGTCGGCGCCTCGCCTCGGCGACCGCGTCCACCTGCACCACGGCGTGGTTCTCCAGCCCGGCTGCCTCTCACACAAAAAGAAAGTACACTTGAGACTCTACCGACACTATACCTTAATTCTTATCAGACGTTGAAGTATTGTCACACTAGCCTGGAGAGAAAGGTCGCTGAGAGGCGAGGGCTTCATTTATGCTTTCTTCTTCTTCTTCTTCTTGCTCTTCGGGGCCTGCTCTCTCTCTCTCTCTCTGTCTCTCTCTTTCTCTTTCGCATTCCCAGCTTGTTCTTGTCTTATTTTGGCGTTGTTTCTTGGGGGCGTTCCCTTCCATTCTAGGAATCTTCTCAGCGCCTCGAGGCTGTGGTGCATCGCCGCTGTAGAGCCGTCGAACCTAAGAGCAGATAACATCAGCCAAAACTTAGTTCGGCTTCCTGCCGAAAAGCGTTTGGAACAAGCAGACACGGATCCGGTCTCCTTCCCCATAACCCAACCCTTCCCCCCCCCCCCCCCCCCCCCCCCCCCCCCCCCCCCCCCCCCCACCCACCACCACCCCCCTTTAACCTCGCTGCGACCGAACCCTTCCTCCCCTTTTTTTGCAAAAACCCTCTTTCCTCCTTTCCTGTCCTGGGGCCGGCCCGGCTGCCCAGGCGGCGTTTACAATTACACAACGGAACACGTTGTTTTGTTCCCCCTACCCACCCCCACCCGCCCCCCACCAGCGCATGCAAATCCCTTCCCTGCCCACCCCCCAACATACCGTTAGCGTTAGGTGCATGCCCGCCCACACCAACCCGCCCCTGACCACACCGCCCCACCGCCCACCCCTGACAGCCAACCAAGGAAAAACCGAAGGTCCCTCTGGTACCTTTTCCCTTGAAAGCACGAACCCAAACCTATCTCAACCAAGTGCGGACACGTCTTTCTCACTCGCAGGCCTTGAGCCAAAAGTCACGAAGTGCGCAAACTAAACGAATTCACATGTGAGCTTAAACTCAGCTTCAGAACAAAGTTCCTACACACTGCATACTCACTCAAAGTAGCGTATTGGGCAAAAACATACTCGTATGATTTCCTAGGGAAATCATCGAGGCAAAAACCATCGAGGATGGGATCATAAAGATTCCCAATCACTCCGAAGCAAAACAACTCTAAACAAGCTGATCCAAAACAGGACAAAACCGTCAATGATCAGCCACGATCTTCCGCACGACAGCACACTGACTTCCACCGTCTCAAGCAACCATTCTGAGGACAATTTCCAGCCAAGGCATCATTGGATGGCCGCCCCTTTCACGGCCAGCCAAGCCCTAGACCAGCTACAACATTTGCTCACATGCAGACATAATAATGTTCTGCGTGGACAGTGGAAGATCGTGGCTGATCATTGACGGTTTTGTCATGTTTTGGATCAGCTTGTATAGAGTTGTTTTGCTTCGGAGTGATTGGGAATCTTTATGATCCCATCCTCGATGGTTTTTGCCTCGATGATTTCCCTAGGAAATCATACGAGTATGTTTTTGCCCAATACGCTACTTTGAGTGAGTATGCAGTGTGTAGGAACTTTGTTCTGAAGCTGAGTTTAAGCTCACATGTGAATTCGTTTAGTTTGCGCACTTCGTGACTTTTGGCTCAAGGCCTGCGAGTGAGAAAGACGTGTCCGCACTTGGTTGAGATAGGTTTGGGTTCGTGCTTTTAAGGGAAAAGGTACCAGAGGGACCTTCGGTTTTTCACGCGGTAGCGGAGCTTGTGCCTTGTGGTGCGAGCCCGTGTATGGTCCTTGGTTGGCTCCCTACGCCACCCCCCCCCCCCCCCCCTCCCCCCCCCAAGACGGGCCCAAAAAGTGAGAGATGGTCTGGACTTGTTTGCCTCGCCCCCCAAGATGGGCCCAAGAAGTGAGAGAATGGCCTGGACTTGTTTGCCCCGCCCCCCGTGCCTTGGACGCTTCGCGTCTATTCTGCGCGTGCTCTTTGTTTTCTTGGATACTTCCCCAAAACCTTCTGAAATTTGGTTCTCGTTTGGGGCTCCAGCGCGGAAGGCATTCTATCGGATCGTTTTTTGGCGAAAAAGGCCACGAAGAGGAGACGTCAACCAAGAAAGGGGTCGGAACATTTTGCGGGGAGATCGTGGACCATGCATGGATGCGCGGTTGACGGACGGGCTCGGGGACGGGAGGAGCGTGGAGGGGGATCGTGACATTCGGTTGATGGGCAGGGGAGTGCAAAGGGGTTCAGTGCGCGATGTATCCCGGTTGGAGGGGTAATGCATGAGTCATCTTCCGCGCCCTGCGAACGTTCCTCCGCGCCCCCCCCCCCCCCTCGGCGCCCGGCGCCCGCTTTTTCCCTCGGCGCCTTTCACACCCTCCACACCCTCCACCCTGCGCACCCTGCACCCTCCCTCATTCTAGCCCAACCCCCCCTGGCTGCCTATCCTGGCTGGCTAGCCTAAAGGCTTGCCTTTATTCGGGCGCCGCTCGTGCCGCCGACCCGCCCTGAAAATCGCATGGTTTCTTATGGGGCTCCGGGGGGAGCCCCGGAGGGCTCGGAGCGGGGTCCCAAACGCGAATGCGTGGAAGTGCCGAAAACATCGTAAATACCATGCTTTTCTACGTTTTTGGAGGGACGCCAAACGCCCGAGAGGGCTCATGATGCGTGACCCGGCTCGCATCATCGACCCTGTTTTTTTAACATTGGGCGAACATGCGAAAAAAGACCACATACCTCAAGTTTTGGGGGGGAACCGACGCCTCAACAGGCGCGAGCATCATGAGCATCAGCGACCCGCCTCCGGGGCCACAGGAGGGCCCGGGCGCCTCAACAAAGCCAGAAAACATCGAAAATACCGTGTTTTTCGCGTGTTTCGACACACACCTCCTTTTGGGGCACTGCCGCGCCTCCACGGTGAGCATCCTTGACTCCCACGGTTTCGGGGGGGTCAGCCGACGCTCACGGTGCGCACCCACGGGTGAGCATCATGAGCCCTTCATTTCTCCAGGGCCCTCAGGTCCCGGCTCCGGGGCCTCGCTGATGCTCAAGAGGGCCTCGCTGATGCTCATGATGCTCGCTTGTGGGGGGCGTCCGAGGGGCCGAAAACATGGTAAATACAGTGTTTTTTGCGTGTTGCGCGAAAAACTGTTCAAAAACTCATCGTCATGGCTGGGGGAACAGAAACAGGCGCCCAACCTCGGAGAAAAAAGTGTTTTTCTCGGGAAAACCTTGGTTTGGTGTGTCTCGCAACATTCGGCCCTCACCCCCAAGCCGCTGCGCGCGCGCGCGCTCGCGCACGCGCACGCTCGCGCACGTGCACGCGCACGCGCACGCGCGCACGTGCACGCGCGCAGAGGATTTTATATAGGGTTTCGGCTGTCGCTTCCTGTTCTTTCTTCTCTTCTGCTTCCTGTTCATTCTTGTTTCTTATTTTTCTTATTCTTTCTTTTCTTGCTTCTTTTCTTCTTATTTATCTTCATCGTTCTTTTCTTCTTTCTTTTCTTCTGCCTTTTCTTCTGTCTTTTCTTCTGTCTTTTCTTCTGTCTTTTCTTCTTTCTTTTCTTCCTCTCTATTTTCTTCATCTTTCATTTTTTCTTATTCTTTTTCTTCTGGCTTTTCTTCTAATTTATGTGTTTCTTCTTCTTTCTCTTCGCATTCTTCTTTTTATTCCTTTTCCCTTTCTTC
The DNA here is from genome assembly GCA_905221605.1 of Symbiodinium natans. Taxonomy (NCBI): domain Eukaryota; class Dinophyceae; order Suessiales; family Symbiodiniaceae; genus Symbiodinium; species Symbiodinium natans. The sequence continues at coordinate 271,525 of CAJNDS010001046.1, forward strand.
TTGCTATTATTCTTTCTTATATTTTCTTATTCTTCTTTCTTTTCTGCTTCTTCTTCTGTTTATTCTTCTTTCTTTGCTTCTTCATCTATTTTTTCTTTCTTTTCTTCTTCCTCTTTTTCTTCTTCTTTTTGTCTTATTCTTATTTTTCTTCCTCTGTTTCTTCTTCTTCTTCTTTCCCGAGGTTCAGCTTTCAGACGGCCAGGCCGGCCCGTGCCGCAAGGCCTTTAGATAATCCATCCAGTGAATCTCGCGCACTCTCGCGCCGCGAGATGACTTTCAAAACAATTTGAGAATCGTTCACACCATGCCAAGACATGTTGCTGGGGGCTTCGGCTGTTCCGGTGAAGAGTCGGCGCTTTTACAATTCCCTCTCCACTCCACAAAAAAGATGCAGATCGCAGAGGCCTCTCTCAACTCGAATGAACTGCCCTCTCTCTCCCTGAGCCGCGCCCATTTTTGACAACATGAATTCTCCTGTTTTGCATGGACTGTTGACTCCTTCACTCCTTCATTGCTTATCATTCCGGCATTCCCCAGGCCGAGCCCTTTCTTGGACCCGCTCTCAGAGCAGCTCAGAGATCAATTCTCAGGGTTTTAGGGGCCTATCAAAAAACTCGATATCGCCCAAGAAGAGAGGAGGTGCGGAGAGCTCTGCCTCTAAGGGGAGGAGGATGATTTCGCGAGGGGATGGCACAACGGTGGGGGCATCTCCCGGAGCCCGGAAAGAGAGAAGGCCTCGCTCTCAGAGGCCGACATGAATTTAGATGAATTTAGATGAAAATTTAGATGAATTTAGATGAATTTAGATACTTGTCATTCGAGCACCAATGCCTGCATGAGTTGACATGAGGTCCTCCACGCTCCAATCATTCGGCTGGGCAGGCGCGCTTCAGTGACAGGTGCGGGATCTTGGCGGAGGTGCAAAGGGCGCCTCGAAGGGCAAACGCAAATCTCCCGCTCTCCTTCTTTCGAAGGAAACTCTCATGTGCTCTCTGCTGTTTCATGCTGTCGGTTTCCGGGGGCGACGCGGCGCAGGGAGAGCATCGTGTCGTCGCTGTACACGAAGACCTCTCCAAAGTACCCCCAAAAATGCAAAGAAAAAGAGAGAGAGAGAGAGAGAGACAGAGACAGAGAGCGAGCAATCTCTCTTTCCACTCGAGTGAATGCGAGTCTTTGAGAGTCCCAGGAAGTGCGAGTGTTTTGCGCGCTGCTCTCTCTCTCTCTCTCTCTGAGCACGTGCAATCTGTCGCCTCGGCCACCACGGATCCTTCTTCATCTTGGGCGATGATGTGCAGAAGCTCCCGCTCCCGCTCCTCTAAGCAAGACTCTGCTCAGGGTAGTTGCTCGCTCTCTCTCTCTCTCTCTCGCTCTCTGTCTCCCTGTCTCTCGTTACAAACTGCAGTTGCTTTCTCCTGTTTGTGTGCTTGACTTATGCAACTGACTCTTGGTCTTAGTCTCTTCGTCTTCTCGTTCACAGCAAACAAGCAAGCTGTCACACACTCAGCTCAGCTCAACTCAGAGAGTTAGCTCTCGCGCTCCTCCATCTCGCCGCGCTTGTTACAAGAGAAAAAGAAATAGCTGCGATGTTTGGTCTAATGGAAAGAGAGAGAATTGGGAGCTGGGGGAGAGCTGGGGGATGTGTTTGCGTGTTCTCTGGACTCTGAGAGGTGCAGGAATGAAACTCACCTCATAACACTCTGCCTGCAAGAACGACACTTCTCACGCGGGAAGCGCGCTGCTCTTGGGCCCGACGGCAACGGCTCAGCACAAACGAAGAGCTGAGACAAGATATGCACTCAACTCGCTCAACCACACGATTCGTGATGCAAGAGATTCGACGTTAACGCTCTCACTTTCTATGAGGAGAGTGGAGGGCTCAAGCTGCGCACCTCCGTGTTTTCTCTCCCCGCTTTGCTGCTGAGAGCCACGGAGAGAGAGCCCCCCCAATGATCCTCCCTCCCCATTGTTTTTCTTTTTGTGCTCTTCTCTTTCATCCTTGTCTTGTCTTCGGCTGCGCGCTGCGGGAAAAAAACGATTGCTCGGCAATGTGAAGCATCCCCCTCGGCCACTCTCTCGAATGACGATGCAGAATCGTTGCAGAATCGTGTACGGTGTTGGGCAGTGTTGGGTTTATGTAAGCTCAGCAGCTGCTATCTTCTGAGAGTGGCTGAAAAGGATCAAGCTTCTCGAACTTGGGCTCTGCAAGGCTCTCTGCGCGCCACACTTCAACACTTCAAGCAACTGCAGTTCCTGTGAGAGACACAGGACTCACAGGAATGAGTTGCACAATTTGCTGCACAATGCTTGGCGCCAAGTTGCCGATATGCATGATTCATGCTCCATTGCAAGTGAACGCTGCAAGCGCCTGTTAAGAGTGCCCGTTGCGTTGCCCACTGTGTGCCAGGTGCCTTTGAGAGTGCTTCAAGAACTACAACGCACGATGGATTTTGGCATGGTACAGCTACTATGGCATGGGCTTTTGTTGGCGAACCCTGACCAAAACGGCCTGCAGTGCGAGAGCTTACAGCACTATGTCACTATGTTCTGCTCGTAATGTACTGAAGGAGGATTCTGAAAGCTGCCGCGTCTCGTTGCTTCGGTTGTTTGATTTTGGGTTTGTTGGTTGTCGTTTCGTGACGCGAAGAGCTAACATTTAGCCAAACACATTCCCGCCGCATTCCAGCCTTTATGAAACGGGCGCGATGCCGGCCACAACTGTGATTAATAACCCTAATAACCCAACTTCACGGCACTCAAATCCTACTAACACTCTACTCGGCGGCACTCTAACGGCACCACAGGGCTTTCGCTCCGCCATCTGCTCCGCCGAGCTCCGAGCTCGTTCCGAGCTTCCGAGCTTCCCCGAACACAGCTCTCCAATACAACACAGAACATGTCCTTCTCAGCCTTTGAGACGTTTTGCACTTTGTCGCGGCAGCTTTTCTCAACCTCTTTTCACCAAGCTAGCTTTGCTTTTGAAATCTTTTGAAAAAGAGTGTTTTGTAAGAGTGTAGTCACTGTAGTGTGCGAGCTTAGTGTTCTCGGTGGGGCGGAGACGGCGGAGACACGTCTGCCCAGCCCAGACTTCACACCTCAGCCTCCGATGGGCAAAAAACGAAGCTGAAAAGAGCTGAATCGATGAGTGCCAACTATGCTCGACTGTGTCACAGGTCTTGCCCATCGGCGGCACAAGTCAAAAGAGAGCATCTAACCGAGAGGACTCAGAGAGTGTCACTTGTCACTTGCAGATGCCCGCGCAGCAGGAGGCTTCCTTCTTGATTCTCAGGAAGGCGCAGAGCATGTCCTTGCTGGTGACTCCGAAGGCCTGGGGAGCCCTCGTTTCCTTGATGTCCTTCCCCTGCATCTTTCCGTCCTTCAAGAACTCCTTGGAGAGCTTGCCTTGGGCCCAAGTAAGCACCTTGTCGATGGTCGGCGTCTTCACGCTTAAGAGCTCAGCCACGCCACGGCTGAAACACAAGCCAGTAGGAACATCCTCGCTAAGGTACCGGAACTGGAAGTCTGGGACGTAGCCGCCCCCAGATTCTTTCATTGGATGGCACAAGCCTTCGTAAGCACTGTTGGTGCTCATGGCCTTCTGCAAAGTGGAGCCATCTGCGATGGAAGTCGAGTAACTTGCCATGTACCACTCCATGATCGTCTTCACCTCACTGGTATCGAAGTTGGGGTCTAAGCCTTTCAAACCCTTGCAGATCTGCGTAATGTCCGCCGAGATCCCGTCCAAAACGTCTGCTGTCTGATTGTCCACTCCGTGGTAGAAGAGAGGCTTCTGGGGCAAGGGCTTCCCATCCCAGTTGTGCCATTTCCCGTAGGTCACACCCGGGTGGATCACCTGCCCGGGATTTCCCAAGCTGATGCTCATCACGTTGGGACACTCCACGATCCTGGGCTCAACGCCCAGCAAGCCCTGGAGCTTCAGGATCACCTCCAGCTTCGACTTCCCCACCGGTGGCACCACGGCCGCGCTGATGGACTCCTCCCCGTCTTACGAACCGATATTTATATCGATATTTCTCATTTGCGCGCATCTTCGTCTTCTGTGTACACTTTCAAAAGACTTCTCAACTCTGGCCAGCGCTCACTCTCTCTGTCTCTCTCTCTCTCTCTCTTTCTCCTTGATCTCGTGCATTTCTTCTGGCGCGCGCTTGAAGCATTAGACATTATAGAATCATTTGAGCCACTTCTTGTTTTTGTTGGAGTGTCCTTGGTTCCCAGGACGGTGGCCGTCTTGCCCCACTCGTTGAACCTGCACGCCCATGGCAAGGTCTCAAAGGCCACCAGGCCCATTTGGTCCGCCTTCTCGCCCATGACCTCGTTTGAACGTGTCTGCAAAGGATGTGCTCCATGCGCTTTTTGGTCAAACGAAAAAGAATAGCTATTCAGAATCATTCTTCACAAACAAGAGCGAAGAGAGAAAGAGAGAGAGAGATAGAGAGGGAGGGAGGTAGAGAGACAGAGAGGGAGGGAGTGAGAGAGGGAGGGAGTGACGGAGAGAAGGAGAGGGAGGGGGGAGAGAGAGCGAGACTTGAGGGTCATATTTTTCGTGACATTGGAGCTATTCCCTTGCCTTCTTGAAGAGGAAGTCGCAGCCGGAGCGTGCGGGCATTACGGCAAAGATGGTGCCCTTCTGCACGAAAGGCTCCAGGGCCTTGAAGTACTGCTCGTGGAAGGAGGAGGGTACTGTGAAGAGCACGACGTCACAGTTCTTCACGGCAGAAGGGTCCTTGGTAATCAGGTCAGGCATGGAGGTCACGGCCTTGGTTGTGCCCTGGAAGTTGCAGGTCATGCCCTTCGCCTCTTTCACCGCCTTGTCCCACCGTTCTGCCTCATCCGCATAAAGCGAAATTGCAGTGACCTTGTAGCGGCATGCAAAGAGGCACGACACAACCTGTGCTGCGTTTCCACCGCCGCAAACCAGCACGGATGCCATGATCAGTGAAGTCCTGTGCAAGCACCCTCGCTGCTAGTTCCTCTTTCTACAAACTCTGAGACGTGGGTTTCGGTGAATACGAGCCCGCACGAGTCAAGCAAGGACAGTAAGCGTGGATGCCAATACGTGCCCAGACGGGGCAGTGCGAAGCTGGCTTTGCTCCTTTTTTTTTTGCGAGGTCTCTACGCATCTCGATTCGCAGCCATGGACGCCACAAAGGCCTGGAAAATGGTTTGCTTTGCCATAGGGGCGGGGAGGGGGGGGATCTTGGCATGGAAGACTTGTGTGGGGGGTGTTCCTTTCGGTTCCTTTCTGTCTTCTCGAGCCGGCTAAAGGCTCGAAACTGAGAGCCCTCTGATGCGTCTCCCATTCTTCCGAGCCTCAAGCCGGACGCGCAACCAAATGTTTCAACCATGTCACCAAGGCTCCATTTGGCCATTTATATTCAAGCCTCAATGAAGGGTACTGGTTCGTACTTAATTTGATTACTCGAAATTTCATTTAGACTTGTTTCACATGATTCAACTAGTTCCTATCCGCCGACCATGCCGACCCCGCGGGCGTCCGCGCCGGTGAAGAAGTCTTTGTCTTTTCGTTCTCGCCACAGCCGCCATCATCGCCATCCCCCCCGCCGCCCGCACCAATCTCACCTCCAAACCGCAAAACCGCCCCCCCCCTTGCATCACCACCCACCGCAAATGTGCCAGGCGCCCCCCGGCCGGCGAGCGCAGTGTACGTGTGTGTAGGTACTCTATAGAAATCAAAAGTACCAGACGTGAAACTGCATGTGATTTGGTCGTGAGAGCAAAAATCTCAAACAGTATCTGCGCTCTCATGTGCATGTTCATCTTTCAAATATGTCTCTGAGAAAACTCCCGGCCCCCGGCACCCCCTCTCTGCTCTCTTTCTGCTGTCACGGAACAGAGTGCTCTGTTCAGTTCCGTCTTTGCGGCCTTCTCGAAGCGGCGGCACTCTGCACCCTCTTCGCCTCAGTCTTCTTTTGCGTTCCCCCGGCGTGGGGGGGGACTCTTCTCACAAAAAAAAGGGGTTGTGATCCGAGAGCCGACCACTCCGTTCCGTCCGTTCTGTCCGTTCTGAGGTCGGTGCCTGGTACCTCCAAGTGCAGAGAGCTTTCGTGTCAAGTCTCACAACAGAGAACTGCGCCCTCAAACTCAAAAACTCTCTCAAGCTTAACAGTCTTAACACCTCTCCCAGGTTCAAACAAGCTCTCTGTCTCCGCGCCCTTTTTCTCTTTTTAAGGGGCGCGCCTCCGTCTGGGTGGCCAGGGCTTGCAGTGCCCGGCCCAGCTCCCGGAGCGCCAGGGCGCCTCGGAGTTCAAAACTCAGAGCAAAAACCTCTCTCTCCTCCTCTCCTCCTCTCCTCCTCTCTCTCCTCCTCTCTCTCCTCCTCTCTCTCCTCCTTTTCTTCTGCTTCTTTGGGCCCCCGGCGACCGTCGGAGGCGCCGTCCACGCCGCCCGGGGCGCCGCAGTCACTGAGAGAACGAGTTAGGAGAAGAGAAGAGGGAATCACATAATGAGGAGGGAAGACAAGAGGGCGGAGCAGGGGGCGGAGCGGGGGGGAGAGGCGAGAAGCCGAGTTCCCATATGCTCTGAGCTCGTTCTCCCAGAATGCAGAGCATACGGCCCGAGTCGAACCCAACCCGACGCAAGCCCCTCAATCAAAAAAAGGGGGCATGTCGGCAGGTCTTGGCGTTTATCAATGTACGAAATAAACGAATTGACCCCCCTCCCCCGTCCCCCCCCCGGTAAGAAGGAAACAAAGGTATAATGCGTTTTGGCCCTGGAACTTTAATATTCTAATGTTCAGTATGTGGCTCCGGCTCTGGACTATAATATTGAATTCTGCAAGGCTGGACTTTGATATTAACATATTACAGGTACTTGAATATGAATGTCCTGGAGCTTCTGGCGAGGCCTGAGGCAGCAAGGACTTTAATATTCAAATATTCAAGTTGTGTAAATATTAAAGTCCCAGGCCGGACTTTAAGATTTAATTCCGCAAGGCTGGACTTTACTATTAAAACAATAAAGTTATTCAAATATTCAAATGTTAAACACCATCCTAGGATTTTCGCTAGTTTGGTGGCCTTGAGGGATCTCCAAATCGGGCTGTTAGCCTTTGGCAGGGAAAACGCCCATAAGAACGAACCAAAGGGATTTCACACAGTGCCGCGCCAAATCTGGCTGTTATCATTCGGAAGTGTGGTAAATACCGATGAAAACGGGACACAGGGATTTCACAAAGTGCCACGGAAAATCTGGCTAAATCAGGCTGTTACCCTTAAGTGTGGAAAATACCAGTAAAAACAAACCAAAGGGATTTCATAAAGTGCCGCGGAAAATCTGGCCAAATCGGGCTGGTACCCTTCGGAAGTGTGGTAAATACCAATAAAGACGAACCGCGTTGTTTTTGGAAAGTGTGGAAAATACCAATAAAAACGAACGAATGGATTTCATAAAGTGCCGCGGAAAATCTGGACAAATCCGGCTGTTACCCTTCGAAAGTGTGGAAACTACCAAGAAAAACGAACCAAAGGGATTTCATAAAGTGCTGCGGAAAATCTGGCCAAATCCGGCTGTTAACCTTCAGAAGTGTGGTAAATACCAATCAAAACAGGGCAAAGGGACTTCACAAAGCGCGGAAAATCTGGCCAAATCGGGCTGTGTGGTCAATACCAATAAAAACGAACCAAAGGGACTTCACAAAGTGCCGCGGAAAATCTCGGAAGTGTGGCGAGTACTAATCAAAACCGGGCACAGTGATTTCACGATCCCTATGTCTTGGCTTTAGGTTTGGGGTTTTTGAAAGCCAAAAACTTCCAAAATTGTGAAAAAATCACAAAAACCGCCATTTTGGAGATTCCCATAACGAAAATCCCTATGTTTTGGCTTCAGACCAAAATTGTCAAAAATCACCAAAACTCGCCAGACTAGAGAAAAACTCGAGCAATTGGCCAGTATTTGTGGGGGTTTGTAAGGTCTCGGTGCACCAGCAGATGTTGCTACAAGAAGTCCCGGAAATCATTCATTTCCCTTGAGTTTTCCCTTGGTTGTTTTCCCGCCCATATCTTCAAGGGAAGCCCTTCCGTTGAAAACCCCGCGGAACCCTGCTTCCCTTGAGATTTCCCTTTCAAAGGTTTCCATTTGCATTTTACCTTGAACTTCCTTTTAGTCCTTTTAGTCTTCCCTTGAACCGTTAACCGCTTCCCCAGAGAGCCTGGGATTGCAAAAAAGCGTTCGTTGTTTGATTTTGCCTGTAAAAACGTTCAAGTAGCAGAAAAGTTGGATATGAGGGGTTTTCTGTTGATTGATTTGATGACGATGAAATGATTGATGTTTTCGCAGTCGGATGATTGATTTGTTCGTGCTTCGATGGTTGTTGTGCTTATGATGTTTTTTAATTGGGGGGGGGGGGGGGGGGGGGGGGGGGGCGGGGCAGGCGGCCCAATAATGGGGTTTATGTAGCACCTACCTACATACTTGTACCTCCCTACATACCCACATATACATACATATACACATACATATACATACATATACACATACATACACATACATACACATACATATACATACATATACATACATATACATACATATACATACATATACATACATATACATACATATACATACATATACATACACATACATACATATACATACATATACATACATACATATACATACATATACATACATATATATACATACCCATACATATACATACATATACATACATATACATACATATACATACATATACATACATATACATACATATACATACATATACATACATATACATTCATATACATACATATACATACGTATACATACATTGCACAACATAAACATAAAACATAAAAATAAATATATATATATATATGTATTTATATTTAGAGACCAATGAGTCTTCCCAAAGTTTCCTGGAAGCAGCGACATGGCCCTTGAGCGCGTGTTGTTTTGGCGCCGCGTCTCTCAATCTCTTGACAGAAGAATCTACAACATATGACAAGGGCAGTGGAGAAAGGGAACCTTTTTTCCACAAATTTTCAAGTAGGATAAGAAATCAGAAGCCAGCAATGAGAAAAATAACCGACAAGTGAAGATGGTAAGAAAAAACAGGAGAAACGCTTTTTGCTGGCTTTCTTGTCCCTTCCCGAGCTGTTTTCTTTTTTTGCCTTTCTCTTAGTCTCGTGCAGGAGGAAGGAGACAGAAAGAGTAAGCAAACAATTAGAGCGAAAGGCCCGTTTGCTGCTGAATTGCCATGGCAGGTTATTCTTGCATTAAACCGCATAGTCTTTTGCCATGTTTGATTGAACTGTGTTGAACAAGCTCGTTTTCTATCAATGCTAATAGTACTGATAATGAATTCAAAGACCAAATTCGCCTCGGCTTCCTGCCGAGAAGCGTCTGGAACAAGCAGACCCGGATCGGGCCTCCTTTCCCGCATGCCAAATTTTTCTGACGCCACCCCCCCCCCCCGGCCTGTGGGACCCCCCCCCAAATCGCTTGGAGGAGCAGTAGTGCCTCAAAACCCCCCCCCCCCCCCCCCCCCCCCCCCCCCCGCCACCCCCCCCCCACCCCCCCCACCACCCCCACCCCCCCCCACCCCCACCCCCCCCCCCCCCACCCCCCCCGCCCCACCCCCCACGCCCCCCCCCCCCCACCCCCCCCCCCCCCCCCCCCCCCCCCCCCACCCCCCCACCACCCCCCCACCCCACCCCCCCCCCTCCCCCCCCCCCCCCCCTTTGACCTCGCTGCCCTTCCTCCACTTTTTTTGCTGAAACCCTCTTTCCTCCTTTCCAGTCCTGGCCGGCCCGGCTGCCGAGGCGGCGCGCGCAAGCGTTTACAATTACATTCATCATGTGTTTTAAATCTTTGTATTTGCTTTGTACATACAAATGCATGAAGAGTACTTATCCCCTTTACATATGCATTTAAGAAATAGTTGTACTTCATTAACTCACTTGTTTAAGATCAGCATTCTTAAATTAGGATAATGTGTATTTCCTTGCGCTGCATTATCATTGTCATTAGTATAAATCTTGATGGTTTCCTTCTTCTAAAGAATGGACATGGTAGTGAAGGGACCGCTGCTAGGAGAAGTGAATGCGCGACACCCTCGATCTGCCTAGTGGCTTCTCTCACCTGGTCCAAGGCCTTTCTCACACAACTAGTTTGAGCAGATCTAGGACAAGAGATGGGGAAACAGGTAGGAGATGACCTTCTTTCTTTTGCGCTCCATCCTTTCCATACTTATCACCTACAATGAGAATGCAAGGAGTAAGAAAAGAAGAGATGGCAGGTGAGACGATGCACTCAAGCTTTCTAAAGTTCTCTGAGAGAGCAAAAACAAGCGTAGACAAAGGATGCAATGACATGAAAGAACTTTTCTTCTTATTCTTCTCGGTTTAGGGTCTAGAAGTAGAGACGAGAGGATTTCTAGTTGTTTACGCGCCACATCTATCTCTGTTTCTACCAAACATTCGGAAAGAAGTGGAGAAGGGGGGAATCCTTCGCACAATGCTTCGCTTAGAAGACGGAATCAAAGCAAGCCATGAGAGAGAAACCAGATACAGGAACATCTTTGTCTCGTGAAAGAACGAGCAAGGAGAGTGAGAAAGGAAGGAAACAGGCGGAGAGAAAGACTCCTCTTGCTCCTGATGTGCAATTGTATGACACAATGCTGCAGGCTGCAGGGACAGCTGGGTGAGGTGCACACTCCGCAGCCTCGATCGGCCGCGGCTTCTCTTCTTTGTGGGATATGGAAATGCCCGGGCAAAGACCTTTCTGATACGAGTAGATGAAGAGGAGAAGTGAAGGAAAGAGGTTAGAAATGACATTTTGCTCTCAACCCTTTCCTTTCTGATCGTCGAATGCGAATGTAGAGTAGCAGGAAAGGACGGGTGAGAACATCAACACGGCTTGAGCGCTTGTTGTTTCGTACCGCATTTCTCTTTCTTTCTCCATTCACTGAGGAGTATACAACATACACGGAAGCGAATGGAGGATGGGAGCCCATTTCCACAAGTTTAAATATAGAAGAAGGAATCAGAAGCAAGGAGTGAGAAAGCCGACAAATGAAGATGGTAAGGAGAAGTCCTCCTTCTAGCTGTCTTGTCCCCTCTCGAGCTGTTTTCTTCTTCTTCCTTTCTCTTAGTCTCGCGAAGGAGGCAGGAGAAAGAAAGAGCAAGCATAAACAGTTGGAGCGAAAGGCCCGTTTGCTGCTGAATTGCCATATTATGACATGGTCGTGAAGGGGCCTCTGCTAGGAGAGGCGAACGTGGGACACCCTCGATCTGCCTAGTGGCTTCTCTTCTTTGTGGGAAACGGGAAACGCCTGGTTATCCTTTCCTTGACTATCGCCTGAGAACGTCGCGAGTAAGAAGAGAGGGCGGGTGCGACGATGTCCCACTCAAGCTTTCCAAAGTTCTCTGAGACAGCAAAAACAAGCGAAGACGAAGGATGGATTGAGATCATTTTGCACGGAGAAAGGAAGACGAGGCCGGCCCAAAGAAGGAGATCGGGTCTCCATTCCTCTTCCGTCACTTCCACGCCTCCCCTGCCACCATTATCTGGCAATAAGAAAGAAGACAAGAGCGGAACAAATCCCTTTCAAAAACAGTTAGCGGAGACAGAAGTGTATGGCAAAAGCACGGACAAATTGATGTATCTGATGGATCTGCTCACAGCATTCCCACATGTCGATATCACCTCGGTATTGAGCCTGTTTTCCAAGAACGGGTGTACTTCTTGGTCTTGGAGTGGCGATGGTGGGATAGTGGGATTCGCAATGCTCTTGATGCAGTATTATATGTAGAGGTCAGCTTGTCCGAAGAAACCTATCCCTTTTGCTTCAGTTTTCAGTGTCACAGCTCATGTACTTGGTAGTCGGTTTTATGGGGAGGTCGGTCTTGGGGGGGTTACCACATATATATAGATAGATAATGATAGATAGATAGCTATCTATATAAGGCTGGGATTACGAGGATATATTGACGATATAAAACCAATCTTGGCGTTTGATGTTTACTTTGGATTTCAGGAACTCGTCTGAGCTCTCTTGGCATCGCCGAGAAACTCTCGTCGCGTTTCGATGTCTGAGCCCACGAGATGCGAAGTTCTCGTCGTTTGTGGACATTTGGGCTCAAGAAATGCGGAACTGCCTCGCTTTTGGACTTCTGTGCTCTCCTGGCTCCAAAGTCTTGTCGCTTTTGGACTTGGAGTGGTCTGGGATGGTCTGGGGCTGGTTTTAGATCATCTTGGAGTGCTCCTGGAGTGGTCTTGGAGGGTCTGGCATTGTTCTTTCGCCGTCTGTGCCAGCGTGTACTTTGGACAAACTTTTCAGGAGCTCACAGGAGGATCTAGCCGCAGCTTGCGATGTTGGCAGGTTTTGCGTCGACAAGATGCTCATGGGTGCTTGATTAAGCGTTCTTGGATGCTTCTCAGACAACACTAGGCTTCCAAAGAGCAAGGGTTGTATAGCAAAGGCAGCATGCGGCACGTCGCTGGACAGAGTTTCCCCTCGCGCGCGCGCGCGCACGCGCGAACCCCCCCCCCCTCCCCCCCAGTGAAAACTTTTCTCCGTTGCACAGCGCACCCTCCACGGTCCACTCGATCCCACATGATTCTTCATCGAGGTCCTCTTTTCAAGCCACAAAAACAAAACACAACTCTGCCATATGGCGCCCACACTGCCCGGTGACCTTGAGCTGCGGGGCTGCGGGGCTTCGGGGCTGCGGGGCTGCGGAGCAGTTGCGGGGGCTGCAGAACAAGACAGCGAAGACAGCGTTGGAGTCCAGCAACTTGGGGTTCGGCTTCAGAACGCGCGAGATCACCTGGAAATCAGGCGTCCGATAACGCATGTGCACTCGTTTCACAGCTTTGTACTTCGAACGGTCTGAAGCATGCGTTCGGTCTGCTTCCAAGCTGTAAAATGCGAGGCTCTCATCTTGCATTTGGGCCCATCGTGCATCTGCACATGACTTTCGAGCCGATAGAGCCTCTGTCTTTCCAGACCGGGCCAGATGTATCGTAAATGCATCCGAATCATCCGAACACAGGCTGCAAGCTCTCTCATTTAGTGCCAATTTCGGCGTGGCCAAGCAATGCACTTGCATTTGGCTTTCGATTTTTGAGACTTCCGGGGCATGTTCCGGCCACTTTCAGGTTTCTCGCAAAACGCCGGAACTAGCAATTCAGGTCTTTTGTCCCTATACAAATGTCAGAAGAAACTGCAGAGTCTATGAACGCGACCAACTCTCATCACAAGGGAAACCCTTGCCAATTGTTCATTGGCCGCAACGACAGATTCACGTTGCCTAAATGCTTGGTAGCCCAACAAGCACGACCTGCCCAGATTGCTAACACCTCAACACCTCAGTAAGTTTGACCTCTGGCCTTTGAAGAAGCATCGTCGTATTGAGAAAGATGTCAAATCAACTGTCATGGAAGAGCGTTCGGACTGGCTATGACTATTTGTTTTTTGGTACGGTGCCGGAATTGTCATGAAAAAAAACCAAAAAAACCATACAACAAAAGACCGCAGATTGCCCGACTCCACCTCTTCAGGTCTGAAAACAATGCAACGCTTCAAGAAATTCCTTAAGACAGGCGACTTAAGCCTGACTTCATGGGCCAATGCAGTATTTGGGGCTTTTTCGATCCCCTCTCAGGCCTCTGTCTCTTCCATGTGCACCGGTGTTGGAAGGAATGCGTGCAGAGTGGCATTTACAAATTAGTTTTTTGTCAGGTTCCAAGAGTGCATTTGGGTCTCTTTTTGAGAAGCTCGCTTTGAAGCCCTTCTGGGTTGCAGGGCTTCCCACCCAATACCGCCTTTTCGCTCGACATCGGTTTTTCGGGGCACGGGCTTCCTACCCAACATCTCCTTTTAGGGTTTCGGGCTTGCCACCAAACATCTCCTTTTCGAATTTAGGTGAGGGTTTCGGGTTGCTCATGTACAACCCTTTGAGGTTTCAGGGCTTTCCGCTCAAGCATTTCTTAGGGTCTAGGGCTCGCCGTGTTTTTTTGGGGCTCGAAGCTTTCCTCCAACATCTCCTTTTCAGGCCTTAGGAGTTTGCCAGCAACATCTCCTTTGGGAGCAGAAAACCTTGGGGCCTTAGGGCCTTAGGGCTAAGTGTTGCTCACTTTCAAGCCTTTTCAAGCTTCAGGGCTTAACAATAATAAGATATGTACCAAAATTTCAAATTTCTAAAGAACAAAGTTTACGGGGAGTCCCAGCCACTTGTGCAGTTCAGAGTTGGCCCCACGGCACCCAACACCTCCCAGCCCCAAAAGCACTTGCACAGCTCAGGCAAGTGCGGCAAGTGCGGCAAGTGCGGCAAGTGCGGCAAGTGAGGCAAGTGAGGCAAGTGAGGCAAGTGAGGCAAGTGCAAAGATCGAGAGCCAAAATCGCATTTTGCACCACAGCCTCGGACCCAAAGATGAAAAGGATCAATTGGGAGACCACGGGGAGGCCACGGACAGACCACTACCCAGTTACTACACCTTCAAAGCACAGGACATCTTAGAGGCGCCAGTTCCGAAGCCTCTGTCGCGGCATCCGACAAAATGCCCTTAGCAATGGTCTCTCTCCTTAAGTGCTGATGTCTCCGTGGCAAAGAGGGGGGAGGCTTGGCGTGTTGCTTTGCGTGTTGCTTTGCGTGTTGCGTGGCAAAGGGGCTATGAGAGAACCAGTCTCGCTGGCTCGCTGGACTGACATCAGAGCACACGCATGCAGGCAACTTGGGCGGCAGACCGCTGTGAGAGCTCATCCCCACACCGTTCCCTTTAACAGGCGCGGAGTCAAAGCAGAAATCGGCAGTAGAGGAAGCAGCAACCTTCATCCATGTACCTTTCTTTTTGTCTGTCTTTTTCTCTCTCGTTTTTGAAAAAAAAAGAGAGAAAGCCGAGTCTTTGCAATGGCACACCTTGTCCAGCGTGCTGGTGATGTCGTGCGAGGACATGCTCCAAAAGGTCCTTGGGCCGCTCTCTGCTGAGCTCTGCTGAGCTCGGCCCTCTGCTCTGCTCTCAGCTCTGCTCTCTGCTCTGCTCTCAAGCTCTGCTCTCAAGCTCTGCTCTCAAGCTCTGCTCTCAAGCTCTGCTCTCAAGCTCTGCTCTCAAGCTCTGCTCCCAAGCTCTGCTCTCAAGCTCTGCTCTCAAGCTTGCTCTCTTTCTGTTTGCTTTGAGAAGATGCGCTCCCTTCTTCTTCTTCTGTTTCTTCTTCTGCTCTCTCGCTCTCTTTCCTTTCTCTTCTTTTCCTTTCTCTTCTTTCGCTTCTGCCTTATGCTTGGCTTTTTGCTGGGGGGTTGGGGGGGGGGGCGGGGGGCGGCTCTTTCTTTGCGTCTGCCCCCGTGTGTGACACAACTCTTTTGAAAGTACTCACAAAATCCTCTCAGTTCCGAGGTCTTTTTGGGGTCCGTGCTCCATGAAGGTGGGCAGCGCGCTGCTCAGGGACTCAGGCAACTCCTCGGAGATCACGGAAAAACAACACACGCAAGCTCAGCCGCTCCCTTCTCTTAGCACAGCCACTATGAGTCAAAAGACAACTTGCTTCCTTTGCTTCCTTGCTGTTGAAGGGGAGTATACGGCGAGTCCTCATCCCCGCTTGATCCGCTCGGTCCGCTTGCTCCGCTTACGACCTCTTTCTCCTTTTCGTCTGCTTCCTTGACAATCCTCGCAGAAGTTGGGGAGGGGGGGAGGGGGGGGGAGGGGGGGGGAGGGGCGGGAGGGCGGGGGGGGAGGGGGCGAGGAGGCCGCGTAAACGGAGGCGAGATGAACATCATCGCTACAACCCACATTAGGGCTCTCGCAAAGAGAGCATCACGACATATCACGCGCACTTAACCCGGGTCTCCTCCGCAGCTTCACAAAAGAGTGGGCCGCGAGCTTGGCCGTACGCATCTGCTGCGATGCCTTTTCGACACTTCGAATCTGAGTCTCCGAGGAACTCTTTCCACAAACAGAGAAGCGCTGTCTCCCTTTCTTCTCTCCTTTTACACTCCTCTTCTCCGAGTACTCCCATTTTCGCTCAAACGTTTACTTACTCCAGGTTCTTGTTTCTCGTGTTTTTTTTGGCTCGGTCGCAAACATTGTAAATGGCAGTGCTTTGCAGGAGGCTGCAAATACTGAAAACAGCATTTCCGAGTGTTCAGAAGCTGAGAATACTGCACGCAGCGGCGGGAGGCTGCGCAAGTCCTTTTCCTAGGTTTAAGTCTGGAAAAAAGCGGGGCGCAACCCCCCTCCCCCACTTGCAAACACGTAGCCCCTTGCAAACACAATGCTCGCATGACGGTGTTCGAATGAATGAATATGCTTTGACGCAAGTCCTCTGTCATCAGCTGACGTTAGCAGGGGGGGGGGGAAGAACGCACCCGCCCCCCCACCCACTCTCAAGCATAATGCTCACGAAGAACTTCGTGTGTTTAACAGCAAGTCCTCTTCATGGGATGTTGCGGAGGGCTTGGGGGGGAGCGCAGCCCCCCACCCCAATTGCAAACACGATGCCCGCATGCCGGGTTTCGGATGAATTGATATATGCTTTAATTGAAGTGCTCTTCATGGACTGATGCTTTTTACATCGGGGGGCGCAAACCCCCCTTTGCAAACACAATGCTCGCATGAGGGGCTTCGAACGAAGTCATGGGCTGATGTTCTTGAGATAAAAAAACCGGGCTGGTTGGGGGGGGGAGAGTGCCGTGTGCGGAGCTGCAGTTTGTATTCAGGAACTGTATTGAGGTTAAAGGAAAAGGGTCAATGCACCCGCTACCATTTTGGCTCAAGAACTGGGGCCATGCGCCTCGTGACAAAAAGAGTGAACACTGGGTTTTTGGTTTGTGTTGGTTGGTCCAGGGTAGAAGTCAGGGCTTCGGTTGGGGTTGACTGTTCGGTTGCCCCCCGTAGGTTATGAGCCCAAATTAGGCTCCCTGTGGGTTGGTTAAGATTTTGTCCTTGTTTGGTGCAATGGATATGATGCGGCGTCGATCTGAACCTGGACCATTATCGGAGGCCAATGATGCCGAGGGAAATCGCAGTGATGGGGGTGAAGAACGACAACAAGTAGTACAAGCACTGACGGATGGAAGGGAAGTTGCAGTGGTGCAACAAACTTCTCAGGTGGAAACTGAAGTGGTTCCGGTTCCAGCAGCGAATCCTTTCTGGAGCGAGTGGGCTCATGAAGAGATGAGACTGAGGCAATCAAGGCCGGCAAGTCTTCCTGCGAGCGGAGGGGATAGAAGTGGTGAACATACGAGGAGACCACCGTCGATACCAGATCTTCGGGATCGAGAACCTGGACCAGCTGAGAGACCATCGTCAGGTTTGAGGGGACAAATTGGAAAGAGGTGACATTGGAGAGACACGGGTGGAAGAAGAGCTGATTCCGGACACTACTGGTGTGGAACAAAGTGAAGATATGGCGATTGTCAAGCATGCGTTGAAGGAGCTTTTGGCGCATACCAAGGAGCTGGGAAGCAGGTTGCATAGAGTGGAGGAGAAGAGCTATACCTCTGCTGCATCTGGGTCTGTGTCCCGCGCCGGGGTAGCAGACGCAAACGCTGTATACCCACCAGGTGTCGGCCCAGAGAAACCGTTTCCGCCTGGACAGGCTTTTTACACTGATGGGTTGGGTAGCGTTTGGACTGTGTTACCAGATGGACGTGGCTGCCGATCGAGGGTTATGATCTCCCAAGAGGTTGCAACCTTCAACCGATGCCGGAGGATGTCAAGGTGGAGGTAGAAAAAGAAGTGGCAATGTCATGTTGCATTTCCCTGAAGGGAAGAAACCCCCAAGGTTACCACCGCTGAACCATCCCCCAGCGAGCTCTACAGGCAATGACCATATGGGACGTTCGCCAGGTCTGACACAGGTTCCAGTTGTTCCCCTACCGGCAGGAAGTGATGTTGCTGCAGTTCATGTGACGAACCCACCCGGCTTTGTATCTGCTCGGGAGGCGTCATCACATGTGGATGCTGCGGGGTCAGGTGGATACACAATGGTGGACGGTGTTCCGTATCGGTGGAAAATGGTTGCTGGAAAATTGGAATTGGAAAAGGTTCCACTGACAGCGCCTACATCTGATGCGGGACATGGGTCTCTACCAAGGCCCACTGGTGGTGTGAGTTTACCCCAAGGGGCGGTACTCGGGTGACGCCGCCAGTTGGGAGTATTTCTGGGATGGAACGTCCAGAGGCTCTTGGAAAACATGTGACGAGTCTGCCTACGCTGGCAGAATACACTCCAAGTAATCCCACGGCGTTAGGAGATTGGATCACAATGATTGAGCCAATGTTGTCTTCTCTGACGGATACTGGTAGAGTGTGGTGGCAAGACGTCTATTCAAGGGCGTATCAGGCGTACGCCAAATGGTTGAGTGTCTCCCCATTGGAAAGGTTGGGCATCAAGGCCGAGCTGGAAGGGCTCAAGGTGGTTCAGACTGCGCATGTGTTGCTAGAGCAAAGGGCGGTGTCCCTGTTGCTGCAAGCGATCCCGGAGAGATTACAAACTGAGATCGTTTCCACTCGAATGCTGGGATCCACGATGATATTTTATAAATTATTAACGGTCTACCAGCCAGGTGGAGCTCACGAGCACAGTACGATGTTGAACTTCTTGGCGCAACCGGCCTCTGCAACCTCGATTTCTGAAGCAAATCAAGGGAGTACGCCAGCGGCGTTCCCGATCATAAGGGAACTCAGGGCGAATGAACCTGATGCTACCCTGCTTATCAAGGGATTGGATGTATTATCGTCAACTTTGCTGGCAAAACACCCTACGGTTCATTTTAGAGTGGCCTCCTTTCGGGAGAATGGGAGTAGACTACTCTCCAGCCTCTGAAACTGCGACACAACTAGCTGAAACGCGACAAGCAGAGTTTGAAGTGCTATTGCATAGTGCTGGTGATCAGGAGGTGAAGCAGGACTCGGACGCCAAGAAAAGGGCGAGATTGAACAAAGCCCAAAAGGGAAATGGTGACGAGGCAGAGGAGGGTGACAAAGGCAAAGGGAAAGGTAAAAGGTACAACAATGATGGTGAACGTCCTTTCTGTTGGATATACGGAAAGGCTGATGCAGGCTGCAGGTTTGGTTCATGCTGCAAGTTTCGCCACGACAAGGACTCCCTGAACCGTGGAAGATGTTTTGAATGTGGGGCCGTTGGCCATTTACAGCCGCAGTGTCCATACAAGGATGGCGCCGGTCCCAACGCAGACCCGAATTCAGAAAGAAATAAACCCAAAGAAAATTCTCCCAAAGGGGAAGGGCGGCCAGGGTGCGAAATGGGGAAATGCCAAAAAGGCAGAAGTGGCTGAAGGAGGAGATGAAGCGGCTAATGCGGGATCGGAGAAAGGTTCTGCAAGTCCCTCATCACCATCAACACCCAACCAGGTCATTGCTGAGGCGTGAGAGGTGCTGAAATCTATGAAACTGTCATCAGCGCAGTCGGCATCAAGCGGGGACCCCACTATTCGAATGTTATGTGACATGTGGTCCTGCGGTTTTTCAGCATGGAAGGAGGGTGGCTTTGGTGGATACAGCTGCTACGCATCTTGCGCGGAAGCTTTTTCCCTGGGAAGGTTTGCCGAACGCTACTGTTAATGTGCAAAGCGCGCTTGGCGGTGCGGCTATGAAGATCACAGAGAAAGGGACATTGATTATGGAGGACGATGGGCCCCTGATTATTTCCCTCTGGTTGGTTTTAGAGTTTGGGGCGAACCTCACCGTGATCAATGCAATGTGTCAGGTAGGGGCAAAATCTTCGCTGGACCAGCTCTTATTTTTTGAACACGGCTGCTTGGTGATGGACTACAAGACAGCTGAGAAGAAGGCGTTGCATGCTGAAGGGAAGCGTGCTCTTGGGTCCCACTCTCAATGGAGGAGTGGAAGGGTGGACTGTGGAGTCGGTGCGTCAGATGCCACGTTGTTGCCGAAGCAGGGAGAAGCCCGAGGAGTCCTTCATGTGGCCAGAAGACACCAATGAGTGTTCTGGAATGGGCATGTTGGATTCGGGGGCATCACATCCTCTCCGATCACTTCGTCCTGGAGAAGAGCTTCCGCAGCAAAAGGTGATGGTGTCTTTAGCTGTCGGATCTAGGGAGATGTGTATTACCAAAGGTGGAACCCTGGTAACTCCTGAAGAGGTGGATCCACTCGTGCCAATTGGCAAAGCGAGCGCCTTGGTCGGTCTCATAGTACAACGGAGTGGAGGTAAGTGCACAGCCTCACACCCGGTCCTGGGAGAGCTTCGCGTTCGAGATCTGAATGGGTGTCCGTGTTTAGAAAAAGATGCGGCGGCTGTAAAAGCGTCGTTGCAAAGCGCAGCGCGGACAGCGTCAGCGAACGAAGAAGGGCTCGTCCAAGCCTGTTGGCGATTTCTTCGGTGGTATTATGGAGAGGTACCAGAACATATGCTGATGGAGCTGTTGCCACATGGTGATATTGCAGCGTTGCCTTTCAACCGTCATAAAAGGCGACGGGTGGCACGCGCAAAAAGGGTGGTTGTTCACCTGTTTTCGGGAAAACAAAAATGGCATTTTCCCAGCCGAGATGTGGAGGTGCTGGAGTTGGATTTTGAAGAAAGGCGGGGACCTACATAATCCGAGCGTCTGGAAGTATCTTTTGCATCCTGAGGGGTGAAGACGGCGGGGTCCTGAACGTTTTGGTTTAAAGAGTCTTTCCTGGCCACATCAAGAATTAGCACAAAAGGATGGTGTATTACTTCTGAAGATGCTTTTCCTATATGACGCGGCGGTGCATTCAAGATGTGGAATCGCTGGAGTCATCAATGGGAGCTCTGTCTTCTTTGGCATGGAAAGTCCAGGAGACCCTGAGCTCATAGGGAAGGATTTTTCTCAGAATCAAAAGAAGGACTTGAGTGCTGAGGATCTTGTGGATGGTTCTCAGGAAGGGAACCCAAGTCCCACTTCCTGGAGTTGGCCAGAAGTGGAATGTTTTTGTGAGCGTTATGAGATGCACGCTGCACATTTTGATCAGGGAGCATTGGGACATGCTCTGGTGAAGCCTACGACTTTCCTGGTGTCTGATGGAGAACTATGGGAATTGTTGGAACAAGTTCGCGTGGTGGTTGTCGGCAATGGGTCGATCGCACGCAACCCGCGCTTCTTCTTGGTCCATGCGATGACCTTCCTGGTGGCTATTGGGTGGAAGTGCAAGGGACTGCAAAAGATCCGGATGAACTGGTGTTGTTTCCCTGCACTACAATCTTTTCAAATATTAAGGAGCCGCCGGTTTTAGAGCTTGAGGGGGTGGTGGAAGAACAGGAGCCTTCGCCTCCGGAACAAAGGGTTCGAGGGAAGCGGCCGGCTCTGGGCCTCGTTGGAGACCAGAAGGCGTTGACGAGTTTAAAGGCCGAAGACGCTATGCCTCACCGACGTCGACTGTCTTCGAAAAGTCCAGCCTCGTCACTGCGTGTTCGTGTGGGCTCCTTGCGCTGCTTCGCAAGCGGGGGGAAGAGTCCGCCCGTAGAAATTTTCGAGGAAGACATGCAGGGACTGGGGAAGCTGGAAGAATATGTCAAGGACAATGTTCCTGGTGATAAATATTGGCCAACTTGTTGTTCTCCTCCTGAAGATTCGTATCTGGTCCAAAGATTGGTGACTGCAGAGGTTGGAAAAAGAAGAGCAAAAGGCCAAAATGATGTATGAAGGGTCTATGTATGACTATGTGGACTGTGAAGAGCTCTTGGAAGGGATGTTTACCGAAGAGGTGGTGTCAATAATTGGTGTCTGAGTACGAGAGCCTTGGCGCTGGGCCACTATACTCATGGAGGAGTGTGTGGTATTACAGAAGAAGAAGACCGTGGCTGTGTCGATACTTGGCATCCTTCGTGAAAAAACACGATCCTGAGGCCAAGTTTTCCGCTCTTCAGATCTCATGCAATGCTCCGGTATCATTGCATAGAGATAGTCACAATGCGAAGCATTGCTGCAACTACGTATGTGGCTTTGGTGCCTATAAAAATGGTCAGCTGTGGATTGAGGATGAGAAGGTTTTGGAGGAAGGGACTGAAGTGGTGGAACAATCCTATGGGAAGAAAGTCTTGCCTGGAAAATTGGTGGATGTTCGCTGGAACTTCACGCCGTTCTTTCCGAGAAAATTGCATGGTCCTCTGCCTTGGGAAGGGAACAGGGTATCCTTGACCGGGTACACGCCTGTGTTAATGGAGCGATTGAGCTACAAGGATAGGTGCTTCCTTCTCCAATGTAAGTTTCCTCTCCAAGAACCACAAGCTGAAGAAGGAGAAAAAGGGAAGCGGCTGAAGGTGACGCTGAAAGAGACCTCACTTGGCGACATTGCAGATGAGGCCGACTATGCTGTTTTGGAGGCGCAACAATGGGCTCTGGGGGAGCATTTGAGTATTCGACGCCTGATTGCTGAACAGGAAAGTTGTGTCTTGGCGCAATTCCATAAATCGGCCAATGAGTCGAATGAAGAGAAAGGATCAGAGACTGGAGACTGGCTGGTTAGAGCAAAAAGAGTGGAGGAACAGCTAGCAAAGTTTTTGGTCAAGGCGGCACAAGTTCAGCAGATGGCGCAGGAGAACACAGCGCTTGAAGCGGCGGAGGAGGTCGAGTTCTTACAAACCAAAACTATCCCAACACAAGAAGCAATGCAGGAGCTTGAAAAGTGGAGGGAACCGTTGTCAGACGAGGTGGCGTCATTAGTCAAAGAGTTGGAGGTGGTGGAACCAACAACTCAAGAAAAGCTGGGCAAATTGGCTGAAGAACCTAATGCACTGCCCAGTCTGGCGACGTTTACCAGAAAACAAGGAACTGGAAGAAGACGTGCTCGTATCTGTGCATGTTCGGCACTCGCTGTATGCTCCTGGTTGGACTCTACAACCTTTCGGTGCCAGGTAAGGCACGCTGCTTGTATGGTGTGGATCATCGCTGGGGTGGACATATCCAAGGCTTTCCTGACGTGGGTTGGCAGAAAGTCCTGCAGCTTGGGTGGAGTGGCGAGATCAGCGTCCTCAAGGTATGTCTTGGGTGTCAGGAAACGGGCAAACAATGAAGTTTCAGAGGTCCAATGCTGACCCAAGTCTGTTTCTAATTATGGCCCAGGAGAAGCCGGAAGGTGCAAGTGAGTTGGTAGGGACCATGGGTCTTTACGTGGATGATTTCTTGTTTGGCCGGGAACATGACAGTGATCCGGGAAGCACTGGAGCAGATCAGGAAGGAGTGGAAAACCTCAGAACCTGAATTCTGCGGTCCAGGCTGTGGTGATGGATTCCTGAAGTTTTTGGGTGTCCAGATTTGAGGGCGGCTCAAGGGGCCGTGGGGGAGTTCCTCTGGGTGGCAATTAAAGCAAGGCCTGATTTGGCGTTCTGTACAAGCCAGCTGTCATTGTGGACTTCTCGAAGGCCGAAATTCGCGGTGAAGAAAGTGGAAGAGGTCTTCAGGTATCTTGCTGCGACCCCAACGTTGGGGATAACTGATGGAAGAATTTCTGCTGGGACAACTGAAAGAAACTCGCTTTTACGTTACGCGAGGGGCGTCAAGGTGGTTGAGGCCTACGCAGATGCAAGTTTTGCAGCAGGTGAAAACGAGAAGAGCCATTCTGGCGCTGTGGTGGTATGGCGCGATAATCCCGTAATATGGGCCACGCAGCGACAGTCAACGGTGGCTTTGAGTACAGCGGAAGCTGAATTACATGCGTCAACTGAGGGTGCAACAATGATTCAATCGTGCACTCCCATAATTGCTTCCTTGGTGGGAACTGGTGAAGAATCATTGCAAAAGGTGCTGTATACTGATTCGGTATCAACATGTTCAATTATTCAATACCCTGCTGGTAGCTGGAGAACCAGACATCTGAGAATTCGAGCGGCTGGTGTTAGGTCTCTGGTGGATCGTGGATATATGGTGATTGCACACCTTCGAGGAGAGTGTATACTTGCGGATCTGTTAACAAAATTGATGAGTGGGCAGGTGTATGATAACCTGAAGGCGCTTTGGGGTCTCCAAATGTTGGTTCAAGGAACCGACCTGAGAAAAGCTACTCCTGCTGTGGCGGTCATGATGGTGGCTGCATCCCTTCAAGGGATGGCGAAAACTCAGATAGAGGAGGAGACATTGGCGCCTGGTTTTTTCTGCTCGG
This sequence comes from Symbiodinium natans, assembly GCA_905221605.1. NCBI lineage: Eukaryota > Dinophyceae > Suessiales > Symbiodiniaceae > Symbiodinium > Symbiodinium natans. The sequence goes on from CAJNDS010001046.1 coordinate 295,612, forward strand.
AAGATGGGGTGTGTAGGGCCTCAAACACATCTACGGTGATAGTTCTGGCACAAGGTATTGAAATGGTTTTGAACAATCTCGATTTCGCTGTGGTGGCGACAATTTTACCCTGGGAGGTGGTCCGTTATGGTCTACAGCAACTTCGGCATTGGCTGTGGGGCCGGAAAGTGGTGGTCCTACGAGTGCCACTCTGTATACAACGGTGGGTGGGAACTGTATGCATGCGGTGACTGTGATGTTCTGCGTTATTCACAGCCCAGGGCCAGAACGCTTTGTAAGCGCTGCGTCAAAAAAGGTTTGTGTGGTGGACGCTGAATTCCTTGGTGAGGAACGGTTTACTGGAACGTAGACCTTATCCGTGTGAGGTGAAGAGATCCTCAACGGTAAAAATTCGGCCAATGTGCTGATAGTTCGTCCTGCACCCCCCCCCCCCGCCCCCTTCATTTGCAAACACAATGGTGACGGGTCTCGACAGGATTCCTGTGCTTTCATGCAAGTCCTCTTCGTGGGCTGATGTCCTATAGATCACAAAGCTTTGGGGGCAGGGAGGGGGGAGTTGGGGGCAGCCATCCCCAATTTCAAACAGAACGTCCGCGTGACGGGCTTGCAATGAAGTCATATGCTTTGCTGCGGGTCCTCTTCATGGCCTGATGTTCCTTACCTGAAAAAGCGGCGTGGGGAGACAATGCTGCTTCTGAGGGAGGCATGAACAAAACGACTAGAACGCGGGCTTGACGGCCAACGCCGACTTCTGAGGGCGACGCGAAACTGCGCGAAACGACGTACATTGAGACAGAGGTACCCCCCCCCCCCCCCCCACCTTACTGGACTGGGCATCACTGAAGGAGGCCCCATGGAGCCCTTAAGGAGCCCAAAAGGAGCCCGAGGGGCGGAAAGGCAGACTCATCGAGTGGGAGGAGCTTTCTCTCACATTTTCAGAGGATTCATGCTTCTGTCGGAATTCGTATTAGGTTTTTTTCTGCTGTGCTCGAACCTTTACAAATGCTCGCATGATGGGTCACAACAAGACTCAAAGGCCGCGTCTCTCTGATATTTTCAGAATTCGTCTCTCTTTCTCCTCGTTTCTGCCTGGCGGCCGTGGCCATGAGCTCGCGAGCTTAGAGCGCCCACCTTTCTTTCGACAAGAACGCTTGAGCAGGGTGAGAAGATCATGAGTGCGAGAGAGGGAGAGTCTGAAAAAGAGGGAGAGGTGAAAGAGGGAGAAGAAAACAGAGCGCGACGGACTTTTTAAAAAAGAGTCCTTCTCCTCTCGTTTGCCTCGACTCAAAGGCTCAGAACAGCTCCATGAGCTCCCCTTGGGGCGCCGTGCGCTCCAACTCCCCAAAGCCGAGGCCGAGGTGGCCAGGTACCTCTCAGAAGGCAACGGCAACGAGAGCAAGGAAAAGAGAAGGCAAGAGAGAGAGAGAGAGGGAGAGAGGGAGAGAGGGAGAGAAGAAAATTAAAAAAAACGTAAGAGTAAGAATATGCGAGCAAGAGTAGGAGGACGGCGAAAAGCGCAACTTGTGAAAGCTCTCAACAAGCTCTGACAAGCTTCTCTTTGCACCTTCTTGCTTGGGCTCTCACTCTTTTGCTAGTCGCTCTTCTTTACAAGCAGCAGCGGAAAAAGAAAAAGAACAGGTGGAAAAGAGCGAGGCGGAGGGTGCACTTCCGCCCGATTCTCGTAGACCCAGCCGATCTCCGCAATGAACCGGGCCAAGGAAGGATCCCGCTCCAGGATCCCTGCGCGCGGCCGCAGGTGCCGCAGGTGCAGAGGGAGTGCAGGTGCACTCCCGAGTGCAGAGGGAGCTCTGCAGCCGAAGGAGAGAAGGCTATCTCCTTTCATCTCTCCTTTCATCTCTCCTTTCATCTCTTTCTCTCTGTACAGAAAACACGGCCAGTGACGGCCCTCAGCGCCTGTCGCTTCTGCTTGGGCCTCTCGAGATCGCCCGGAGGACGGAGGGCCGTGGTACATGGCCCCGCGCGAACAATCTGCGGGGAGAGCCTCGGCCAGTGCTTCCGGGCCGCGCATCCCATCCAGCCTTCAGTGCTGAGCAAACCAAAGCAAAAAGGGCAAACTTGAGCAAACAGCATCTGATTACTTCTTGCTCGCGTTGCTGAATATTCTCCGCTTCATTTCCCTCTCGTCTTCACTTATCGTTTCAGAGTTTGTTCCGATGATTCGTGTGAATGATTTTTGTCAAAAGAGCGGAGTTCCTGTGGTTCTCTTTTTGAATGATTCTTTTTTAATGTTGGACCCTCTTTAATGTGTAGGGCCCCCCCCCCCCTCCCTGAACAGTCGAGGCGTGGATGGGATCCTGAAGAAAGGGCCCCGGGGTTTTATATGCTTCTAATAGGGAGGAGTTTAGATAGATTTAAATGGGATCCGTATGAATTTAAAAGGGAGCCGCGCGAATCGAAAAGGGGTCCGGGATGAGTTTATATGAATTGAAAAGGAATCCATAGGCTTTTTCCAAATTCGGCGCCTCCGGGCCGGGGCCCGGACATTAAAGAGGGCCCCGAAACAGTCCCATTATTGAGGGCCCGAGGGGGCCCCTGGACCACCCCCTTGCCGGATTGAACGAAACCAATTTTTCAAAAGGCTTCCTTAAAGGAAAATAATGGTTTCGGGCCGGTTGGAATTCAGGAGGTCGGCCTTTGAAATCCTAAGGCCCGGCTTTAAACTCATAAGGCCCGGCTTTAAGCCGGAGCCTCCGGGCCGAAACAAGCCCCAAATCCTAAGAAAAAAAATCGGATTTCGGGAACCGGTTGACTTTAAAGAGGACCCCGCAAACAGTCAGGGGGTCCGGAAGAATTCGGCCAAGTTGACAAGAAGGGGAGGCCCCTACTAAAGAGGGTCCAACATTAATTGCTACACATGGTCCAAGGATCCCTTCCCCCACCGGTGAGCATAAGCACCTGGAGTCCATGTTACGGAAGAGCTATCTCTTGGCTTGTGTGAGGCTTGTCCCAAACCTCAGTGGGAGCCCTGCAAGGACATGTTGGGAGTAGCAAGCCATAAGACCTAAACGGAGATGGTGGAGGCCTCTTCGTTGGGAAGCCCTGGTTCATGCGGAGAATATTCAGGGCGCAAAGCGCAAAAGGGTGGTGGAGATACCGTTCATCGTTGCCTAAGCAAAGGAGTGAGGTTCAACCTGTGCCCACATCAGAGCGATGTAATCTGACGTTCAACAACGCCGACGGTCGCTGCCTCCGTCAATGTGGCCCCGGCCCAAGGGACAGGGACCGCCACGAGGAAGGCCCGCGTGCCATGCCAAGCAGGGAAAGCAGCCTGATGAGCAACGCCAGCGCCGCGCGGAGCGCAGCCCTAACCCGCCCTGAGCCGCCCTGAGCCCATTGCCGCCCATTGCCGCCCATTGCCCTTCCGTGCGTTGGAGGAAAGCAGCGTTGAACCTCTCGAAAGCAGCCTGGGCCTTTGAGCCTTTGATAACATGCGTCTGTACCGTGCGCGCAAGAGCCATAGCCCCACTTGTGGGTCAAGCTCCCCCATCGCCTCGAAGGAGCTCACATTTGACCCGCTCATTGCTGTGGAACTCAATGTTGCTCGCGAGCAAAGCGGTAGATGGTCCCCCAGCGCCATCGGCTCACATGTTTGGGCTTGCATTCGGATGGCACACCGCCCTCCAATGTTCCAGCAAGCGCATTGGTGGCTTTTCTGAACCTTGCATGGGGCAAAAGACTCTGCCGGGCCTGCCCGTTTGGAGGCTAAGGTGGGCGCTCACAACTGTGCCACTCCGAGCCCAGCGGAGTGTTAGGCGGCGAGCGCTTCGCCAATACGCCTGCCACACAGTGGCCACCCAGATCACCCAACCACTGCCCAGTTTCTTCTGCCTTCCCCAGCAAGTCCGGGCCATGGAGGGCTTGTCTCAGGCACATCGACTGCGCCGTGGATTTGAGGCGCCAAGGACCCGGGATCACATCACACAACTCCACTTCAAGGCAGGTCAGCAGCAGAAAACAACCGGGGAGCTCTCATAGATTGGAAGAAAACACAACCTTCCGAATTCTCTTTGAATTCTGTGTTTCTTAAGTACTCTCTTTGTTGGATCCGTTTGGGCTCCAGGCCGCGCGGCGAGGCGCACGGCCAGCCGCACCTGGCGCCGCACCTCCGCTAACCGCACACAGCCAGCTCTCCGCTCTCACCGCTCTCACCGCTCTACCTGACTCTACCTCTGCAGTTGACGAGAGGAGATTAAGAAAGGACGTAATGAGGATGCGACAGAGAGGTGGACAGAGGGAGAAAGAAAGAAGGAAGGAAAGAAGGACAGAAGGACAGAAGGAAAGAAAGAACGAAAGAACGAAAGGAAGGAAGAAAGAAAGAAATAAAGACAGATGTAAAGAAGGAACGAAGGAACGAAGGAACGAAGGAACGAAGGGAGGAAGGGAGGAAGGGAGGAAGGGAGGAAGGGAGGAAGGGAGGAAGGGAGGAAGGGAAAGAAGGAAAGAAGGAAAGAAGGAAAGAAGGAAAGAAGGAAAGAAGGAAAGAAGGAAAGAAGGAAAGAAGGAAAGAAGGAAAGAAGGAAAGAAGGAAAGAAGGAAAGAAGGAAAGAAGGAAAGAAGGAAAGAAGGAAAGAAGGAAAGAAGCAAAGAAGGAAAGAAGGAAAGAAGGAAAGAAGGAAAGAAGGAAAGAAGGAAAGAAGGAAAGAAGGAAAGAAGGAAAGAAGGAAAGAAGGAAAGAAGGAAAGTAGGAAAGAAGGAAAGAAGGAAAGAAGGAAAGAAGGAAAGAAGGAAAGAAGGAAAGAAGGAAAGAAGGAAAGAAGGAAAGAAGGAAAGAAGGAAAGAAGGAAAGAAGGAAAGAAGGAAAGAAGGAAAGAAGGAAAGAAGGAAAGAAGGAAAGAACAAAGAAAGTCAAGACAGAGAGAAATTCGGAGAAACAAAAGCAATAACAACGGTGGAGAGGGGACCGCAGAGGGGAGTTCCATTGGCGCCTGCGTCTGCTGCGACTGGCATTCATCCACACCTGCAACAATAGGAGGCTCGCCATGGACTGAAAATTACACAAAAAGTGCTCTTCAAGCTCACGGGGCGCCTGAGCTGAAGAGCTCCTGCGCTCAAGCCCAACTCCATTCTCTTTTAATTGCTTCACGTTTTCCTTGTCGAAGCGGGCTCTGCTGTAACGGCGCAATTAGTCTCGCCTCTGCATCTCGGCGTCTCAGTGTCTGTGTGCGTGTCTCTCTATCTCACTCACGCTCTGTGTGTGTGTGTGTGTGCGCGTTTCGCCGGCGCACCTCACTTGCTATTGCCAAGATCAGTTGTGACTACTGAAATTGCTCGCCTGCCCCTACAACCAGCCATCGTCTGCGTCTACACAAGGATATCACCTGGAACCTCCTCCCGCCGGAAGGGGTCTGCAGAGACAAAATCACTTGCCCTACAAAACGCACCGGAAACAACAATTGAACCCAGTTTGCTCAAGAACCAGGCTAATTTCAGGTTCGTTGGACACATCCCCCAACCGTGGGAGTTGTAGCACCTGGGTCAGCACTTCGACCTTCCCCACTCAGATTTACGACGTTTCAGAGCATGTGCTGGAGCTTCGAATACGCTGCAATACGCTTTGGCGCTCCAGGGGACCCTATACCCCTGACGTCGACAAGGGTACTCGGGGGCAGTGTTGCTGGGTGCAGGTGACGTGCGCACGTCACCCAATAACTTCTGGGCCTCGCTAACAAACCTGAGAACATACCTGAACGACTTCTGTCCTGTACATGGTACATATTCAGATGGCGCCCCGATGGCCTGCACCCTTGCAGAAACTCGAAGCGTGGCACTTAGTGACTTTAGTACTTTATTTATATATTTATATTAATCTATATCCACTCAGAGGAGAGTCCTGGCCAAGCACCTCCGTGATCCTCTGCAGGCTGAAAGGCGTGATACTTAGCGTGTCACCGTCAGACCTAGTATTTTAAGACATCTCTTAAGACATAGTGGGGGAGTTGGGGGAGTGGGGGCAGTTGGGGGCAGTTGGGGGCAGTTGGGGGCAGTTGGGGCAGTTGGGGGCAGTGGGGGCAGTTTGGGGGCAGTTGGGGGGGGGGGGGGGGGGGGGGGGGAATTTGGGAGTTTGGGGAGGGCAGCCTGAGCCGACCGACGTAGGGTGCCAAAGCATCGGCTCCGAGCAGAACATCGAAGAAGACCTCTCCGCGGTTTTTTCTCAGAGGCAAAGAAGACATGGAAGAACAGCTGGAAGAACACGGGGATCAAAAACGATGACCACAACGCTTGAGAGAACAGCGAAACCGCGACCTCCTCTCTGAACGCACCAACTCTCGGCCTTGGCATCGATGAAGCCTTCACCCTTGCCGCCTTTGCCATGAAGGTCGTAGTCCCGACGTCTCTTCTTGTCAGAGAGGACCTGGTACCTCAGAGACGAGAGCATTCCGAAGAGAACCCACAGAATCAGAGATCCCTCTTTTCCTTCGCTTTCTCTTTCTCTTTAAAACTTTCCCTTTTTAATTCTCTTCCTCTCTCTGTCAGAGAGTCGGCATCCTCTTGATCTGAGAGCCCCGGGCGCTTCGGAGATGCTCTGGAAGCGCTCCTCTTCTTCTATTCAGGAAGAGAAAGGTAACTCAGGTAACAGCAAAGAGAGAGAACAGAACAGAGAGAACAGAGAGAACAGAGAGAACAGAGAGAACAGAGAGAACAGAGAGAACAGAGAGAACAGAGAGAACAGAGAGAACAGAGAGAACAGAGAGAACAGAGAGAACAGAGAGAACAGAGAGAACAGAGAGAACAGAGAGAGAGCAGCAAAGAGAATGGCTAACAGAAGCAAAAAGAGAGGAAATCGGAAAGCGAGGAAAGACCCAAGGGGAGCGCACATGAGAGAGGGAAATGGGGGGGTGGGGGGGTTTGTTTGACTTCGTGCCTTGGCATTCTCCTCCGAAGTCTTGTCCGGGTGACACTGCCTGCACTGTTGCACTGTTGAAACTTGTTGAAACATCTCCACGTTCTGCGTGAGTTCTGCGTGACAGAGCGACATATTGCTCTGCAACAAAGAGGCCTGGATCTCTGGAAGTATGCCCGCCGGATCTCTTGCTGCGAAGCATTGGTTGCCACGCCAAGCTGAGAGCAACAAAAAATCGGAGAGGCTGAAGAAGTGTAGGCACTCAGTAGGTACAGGATTCTAGAAGAGGACCTGAGGGCTGGATACAGTGGGCACAGTGGTACCGAATCACAAATCCCCGGCCACCCGGCGACGCGCCCTACCTGGTCGTAGTAGTCGGTGTCGGCCTCGGTGTCACTGCAAGTGCGCAGAGCGCAGCCACCACCATCCCCAACCATCCCCAACCATCCCCAAACCCCCCCCCCCCCACCGAACAAATCACACTTTTTCAACATGTCACTTTCAAAACAGTGTCTCGCCGACGACAAACACGCCGAGCAAGCCGAGCCGAGAGGATGGGACACCGGGGCTCTCTTCACGGGTCTCTGAATGGCTGGAGGCCAGCGGCTTTGCTGGGCGCTGGGTGGCTGGCCACGCGTGCGGGCCAAGGCCGCTCGGGCTCGCACCCAGGCTCGCCCGAATGCTCACCTAGGAATTTTAGTCATTGAGTGCTGTTTGGGGTCCAGATCCCCGGGGTTTAGATCCCCGGGGTTTGGTATGACCAAGGTGGCAAACAAAGACGTTTGAAGACAAAATGCAGACAAGAAAAGCCAAGGAAAGCCAAACAAAGACAAAAAAACAGAAATACGGACAACAGCTTTTTTGAGAATATTTTGTTCAGATTCCCGTTATACACATTTTGTTGACATCAAACATTGTTTATTTCCATGTTGATTGATTTGTATGCAACGTATATACATATAAACACACACACACACACACAAAAATCAGAAATGGACCCTGTCTGGATCGCTTGGGAGCATTGTTGTTGGGGTCATTTGCGATGTGGTGTTTAGATTGCGGGAAACGCATCATTTTACAACACGCGAGCCGTCATGTTGAGACACATCAGTTGGCGTGGCCCCTAGGTGTCAATCTTTCGCGCGGTACCTTCTTTGCCACGGACGTGAAAACGTTCTATGGCCCTATGGCCCGAATCTCGTTTTCAAGTTTGGCCGGTTGCGGTCCCTACCTTGCTTTGCGAAACATCTGTGGCCCTATGGCCCGCGTTCGCGTTTGGGTTTCAAGTTGAAGGTTTTCCAGGACATATGGGTTTCAAGTTTAAGGTTTTCCCAGGTCTGCTTGCTCTGCGAGAAGGTTCTGTGGCCCGGGTCTGGGCTTCAAAATTAAGTTTTTCCAGGGTCTGCTTGCTCTGCGAAAAGGCTCTATGGCCCGAATCTGGGTTTCAAGTTTAGGGTTTTCCCAGGTCTGCTTGCTTTGCGAAAACGTTCTATGGCCCTGTTGCAACTGATAAAAATGATGGGTTGAGCGGCGTTGCCTAAAGCTGAGCTTGTGTCTTGGGTGTGCTTTGCATCTCGTTTCCAAACTCGAACTGCAGGCACACTTCAACGCAAGCGTGCCCGACCGAATAAACAAGTGAGACAGGGTCTAGCACCAGACCGTGGCAGACCTTCTTGTATGAAGTGTTGACCATGACCTGTCCCACCGCTGGACTCAGATTGGCTTCGCATACGACCGCCGTCTTGAGTTTGTTGCTTACGATGGATGGACTGCACGTGCTTGCTTGATTCTGTTTGCATGTTCTCTGAGAAAGCCTCGCCGGGCATCCCAACTCGAAATTCTTGGAAGGGCTTAGAACTGCTTATTCTGTGTGGTTTCTGCCATGTCGATGCCAGTGACACTCGGAGACCACAGAAAACAGAGAAACTACGTACACAAACCATCGAAACCATGGAGAACAAGGAAGAATGGACATTTAGTGACACCAATGAGCAAGTGGCAAAAAACCCAGAGGAAACATGGGCGCCATACAAATCACGGAAACCGTGCGGCATCAATGAATTCAATGTACACACGACTTTGCGGGTTTAGGCTTGACAGAGCTTCTCTCAGTCCTGTGTTGCAGCGCTCGAAACAAACGCTCAGAAGTCAGAATTCGCAGGAGATCGGCGCAGTCAGGCGAGAGTGACGAGAGTGAGGAGAGTGACGAGAGTGATCTGAGAGTGACGAGAGTGACGGAGTGATGTGCAGCATGTGAGGCGAGAGGTGCATGCCAGCGCGAGCATGTTGAAGGAGCAGGCAGGAATGTGCAATCAGGAGCTTTGGTCAATGTCTTGGGTTGTCAACTGAGTGACGTAGAACTCGGGATGATTGTCAACTGGCCGAAGCGCCGAAAGCGCCGAAAGGCCGAAGGAGTCATGTGCAATCATCTCATCACTGAGGCAGGACAGTTTTTGCCAGGCGCCGCCCGACCCTAGGCCTGAGTTCGTCAGGTGCTCCTCGGCGGAACTAATCTAAATCAAAGAATGGGGGTGCCCGACTGACCCTCCTCCCGCCTGATGCCCCGGTTCTCTGCCCCCCGGCTCTCTGTTCATTCGTAATTACAGCAGACACATGTAGAACGCATGTAAAAACATGTAGACACAACAGCTTTCACCCCCATCCTAACACCTTTAGGCAAACTTCAGTGACCGTGTGTTCGGTGACGCTTGTGAGCAGAACATCTGCAATTTTGTGCTCAGAACGTGCGCACTGCGCGCCCTTCGAGACATGCTGCCGAACATCAAGGTCGGTCGCTTGCAGAATCTGATTCAAGTCAGGGCATCCGGCCTTCCACGTCGTCAGAAAGCACTTCTGCTGCTTCCTCCGCAAGGGAATAGGCCTCCCCGAACAGCGAAAACGCGACACAGCTGACAACCGAACAGAGACAGAACGAGATGAACGAAACTTAAAAAAATAACAGGAAGAGGGAAAGAGCACCTGAGAGCGAGAGCACGTCAAAGGAATACACTCACGTTGATCCTGATTAGTGTTGTCTGGAAACAACCCTACCGGCTGCACGCTCGTCATTTTTGCGCAGCACGCTTGACCCAGAACTTGAGGTGTCTGAGGAGAAGATTCGGGCGCATCACTGGCAGCAGGGGCAGAAACTGCCTTGGCAGCTACCTTTGCATCGGCTTTATCCGTTGCTTGATATTCATCTTGATGCTCCAGGGACTCAATGTCCCCCACCCCTCTCAAAACCCCAGTCCTGCGTCGCCGGGCCTTCGCATGCAGTGATTGGGTGAGCTGACCAGTTCCACTCACTCGCGATGTAAAGTGAAAACGCTGCTGCATGTATCGCGTCCGCAGCACGCTGAATTCAACATATTGCGTTGCGCGAACGCCCTGAAAGCGGCCTAAGCCTGAGGGCTTTGGCGGGCCTGGTTTAGACGTGGTGGAGCCCGTCAATCCCCTGCGCCGGGTCCCCCTGTACGCAGCACACCGCGGACAGACCCCGCCACTTTATGCCGGGTTCACGCGAACGCAGCATCGCAACAATGGGGGCCCGTTCAGCTGCCAGCTCGGCCGGCGTAAGGCTCTCAGTGTCCGCGCACGGCCACGCGCAGGTTGCGCACGAACCTCACACCCAGGACTGCACGACGAGGCCGCTGCCAGTGGCTCCTGCGATGCAGCAGTCAAGGTTTCCGGCCTTTGGCCTTCTGGTCAAAGCCTTCACGGGCCGTCAAACTCACGCCATGACTTCGCGTTGGGCTGTCCAAGCGGCAAGCCGTAGTCAGTCTTGCCAGAGCGAGCGGTTGCCCTTGCTCCAGCGCAGGAGTCGGTCCATGGCGTAAGCAGTGACAGCTTGGACTTCGGCAAGCCTGGGCAGAGCGGGGCTCCGCATGATAGGTTGAGCCCCTAAACTCAACATCGTTAACAGCCCTGAGCCTGGAGCCAAGCAGAAGGAACCGGGCCCTGACGAGAGATCCGCTGCCCACCAGATGGCTGTCAATGTGAGTTTTCACGCTGTTGACGGTCCCATTGACTGTGGCCCAACCACGACCCCGGTTGTGACCAGTTTCACTTTTGGGGCACCCTGCCACCGGGCAGAAAACCCGACCATCAATGGCGGCACCACTTGCATGGCGCCACGGCCGTTTTCGGCACGTGGTTTGGATGGCTTCTCGAACTCCCTCAGCCAGCGGATAGAAGGTCGGCTAGCAGTTGGGATTGTTTCATATAATCTCCCACGGATTTCAGCGGTCATTACGCCCCACACGTAGACTCTGACTCCATTCTTGAAAGGCGTTCAGTGTCGACAGTCCCATTGTTCGCTTTGCCGCGCGGGTAACGGACTCGAAGTCCTGCTGCTCCATCCACGCCTTTCCACGGGAACTCTGTGTTCGCTTCGTCGCATCCGTCTGACAATCAGCCAAGAAAATTTGAGGAACCTGAGTGTCGGGCGCCTGTCCAACCGGTGTGTGGCCTATGTTGCTGGCAGAACGGGGGGGCCACGAGTCAGAAACACCGAGTCGGAAATGTCCCGAGGCCAGTCGGAAAACGCATCGCTCAGTTAGAGAAACCCCCTGAGTCGGAAATCAGGATGAGGCGAGTCCGAGAAACGACCGGAAATTTCAGGTTAATTCTCTACTCTTGAATAATTCTCTACTCTTGAAACACAAGAAAGAAACCAAGAAACAAGAAGGGTGGAATTTAGACTCTACTCCCCTGATATTCGAATCATGAACATTAACAAAAAAGAAACGAGAGGGGGGTGGAATTTACAATGATTCTCTACTCCTGCGGCCCCCCCCACCCCGCTTCTTGATTACATCAGAAAAAAGAAATTGTTGTCATTTGGATTGTACTGTAAATTTCTATCAATTCGAATGAAACAAAACCTAGAAACGGGGGGGGTGGAATTGACACTCATTCTCTACTTCTCTACGCATTCTCTATTTTTCGAATAATGAACACAAAAGACAAAACAAGGCGGTGGAATTTAGAAGAATTCTCCACCCCTCTGATATTCGACAAGCAAATGGGGGGAGGGGGGTGCGGCACCCCCATCCCCCCCACCCCCACCCCCCCCCCCCCCCCTCCCCACCCCCCCCCCCCCCCCGTTCCCCCCCCCCCCCTAATCTCCCCCCCCACCCCTCCCTCCCCCCACCCGGCGCCCCCCCGTAAGATGCACCCCTTACGTTTCCCTACCCCACCACCCCCCTCTCCCGCAACCCCCCCACCACCCCCCCCCCCCCCACCCACCCCCCCCACACTCCCCCCTCCTCCCCCCCCTCCCCCCCAACCCCCCCAATCCCCCCCCCCCACCCCCCACCCCCCCCACCCCCCGCCCGGTTTTTGCTTACGTCAGAAAAGACTTTGTTGTCACTTGGATCATACTGTAAATTTCTAGCCATTCTCTACTTCTCTGATTTTCGAAGAATGAATACAAGAAACACAACCAGAAACGAGGGGGTGGAATTTAGACCTATTCTCTACTTCTCTACTCATTCTCTAATTTTCTAATAGTGAACACAAGAGACAAAACAAGGAACGAGGGGGGTGCAGTTTAGAATCATTATCTACCGCTCTGATATCCGACAAGCAAATGGGGGGGGTTGATTACGTCAGAAATAACTTTGTTGTCATTTGGATTATACTGGAAATTTCTATCAATTCTCTACTTCTTTGATTTTCGAAGAATGAATACAAGAAACAAAACAAGAAACGAGGGGGGTGGAATTTAGAATAATTCTCTACTCCTCTGATATTCGAATCATGAATATAAAATGCAAGAAGCGAGAGCGGTGGAATTTAGATTCATTCTCTACTCTTGAGGAATTCTCTATTCTGAAACACAAGAAAGAAAACAAGAAACGAGAGGGGTGGAATTTAGACTCTACTCCTCTGATATTCGAATGAAAATTTCTATCCATGCTCCACTTCTTTGATTTTCGAAGAATGAATACAAGAACCAAAACAAGAAACGAGGGGGGTGAAATTTAGACTTATTCTCTACTTCTCTAATCATTCTCTAATTTTCTAATAATGAACACAAGAAACAACAGAAGAAACGACGGGGGTACAATTTAGTCAAATTCTCTGCTCCTCTGAATTCGACAAGCAAATGGGGATGGGGGGGGCGCTGCCCCCCCCCCCCCCCCCCCACCCCCCCCCCCCCCCCAACCCCCCCCCCCTTTTGATTACGTCATCAATGACGTTGTCATTTGGATTATACTGTGAATTTCTATCCATTCTCTACTTCTCTGATTTTCGAATAAATACAAGAAGCAAAACAAGAAACGATGCGGGTGAAATTAGACTTATTCTCTACTTTTCTAGTCATTCTCTAATTTTCGAATAATGAACACAAGAGACAAAACAAGAAACGACGGGGTACAATTTAGTATAATTCTCTACTCCTCTGGGGGGGGGGGCTCCCCCCCCCAACCCGCCTGCTTTTTGTGGCATTTAGAATAATTCTCTACTCCTCTGATATTCGACAAGCAATTTGGGGGGGAGGGGGGGGGGCCAAACCCCACCCCTGGTTGCGCCAGAAAAGACGTGAGAAAAGGAGGCGGATAGAAATTACGCAGGATTGAAGGCCGTATATTGTAGTCTATATTCCATCTATCTAGGGTACCAACAGCCCGAAACCCAAAACCCTAAACCCAAACGTTGCTTAAGGGAGTGCCGGGAGGGTAACAACACAAGTGGAGGAGCGTAACAAAACAGCACCCCACAAGTAGAGGAGCGTAACAAAACAGCCCCCCGCAAGAGCACCCCGCGTAGAGGAGCGCAACAAAAGAGCACCCCACAAGTAGAGGAGCGCAACAAACAGCACCCACAAGTAGAGGAGCGTAACAAAACAGCACCCCACAAGTAGAGGAGCGTAACAAATCAGCACCCTGTTTGGGAGAGGGGGATGGGGGGGGGGGGGGCATTCGAAGGCCAGGACTTGATCATACTCAACGACAGTAGTTTTGTTTGGGTCACAACGGGTACCGCATTCAGGTTATCTCATCTCGTAATTGGCACGTATTTTCCGACTCGCCCTTTGCCCATTTCCGACTCGCGTCGTTGCTTTTCCTGATTCTTCTCCCTGGTTTTTCCGACTCGTGTTCTGGACTCGACGGGTTTGTCTCTGGGATCGGCAGAACCACCTGAAAACTGAGGATTTACAGGCACGCTTGAGCAGGAAGCCCTCATCAGGCTTTCGGGGGTCAGACTGGCCTGACCCGGAAGAGGTCGTTTGAGCGGGTTCAAGCAATTGCCGAGCCCTTCTCGGCCAGGAGGGGCAGTGGGAACTAGTGGAGCGCGCAGTTCCCTAACTGCCCTAACTAGCCTTGAACCCCAACTTCCATGGCTCACACAATCGCGGAGTTCGTTCTTTATGCAAGCAAGACGGCAAAGAAATAAGACTGGGATGCCTGCATCCAATATAGCATCCAGTACATGCACGCTGTTGCGCACACTTTCTTGCACACTTCTTGGCAAAAATTTCAGCAGGGGGGGCCCGACTCTCTCTTGAGGAAACCCGCCTTGGGCTCGGCCCAGGTGCCGCTTGCAGCGTCCCAGTGCCAGCCGCGGCTAGCCTGAACAGCAATGAGAATTTAAGTTGAAAACACTCAAATTAAAAAAACACTTCTTCTGATGCTTCTCTCGAAAGAGGACCCTAACAAGGCTTTGTCTTTTCCTTGGAAACATGCCCCCGATGATCACACCCTTACACCCCAGAACTTTAGTTAGCCGTTGCCATTTGCTTTCGCCAGGGCCCCAGCGCAGCCTCACATTCCCACTGCGCCGGCCCTGCTGTCCCCCCAACCCTACTGTACAGAAACAATCATCCTGTTTCAATTTTGAGGGGCAGAAGACCTCAACCAGGCCTACTTCTGAGGGGGGCGCGAGAGCAAAAATTGTAAAGACCCAGGCGAGAAAAGGTGCTCAGGCTCTGCGGGTAGAGGTGATACAAAATTGAGCCGCAATCGAGTCCTGCCGCACACATACGTGGACTCGCAAGACCGGCCAAAAATCAGAGACAGTAGGCATGCCTAGACGCAGATGTCACATCGGAGTCGAGAGGGGAGGAGTGGTTGTCTGCGCCGCAAAGGCCGCACGGGCCGCGGAGCGCCGGAGCGCCGGGTCCCGACTCGCTCCCAGCGCCGCGATGCCGCGACAGCAGCACGCTGCTTTGGTCCGCCCTACGTCGTGAGGACAGGCTGGAAGATGATTCCAGCGCTGCACACGGGGTGCGGTAATTATGGTAAATATCTGACAACGCCATCATCGTGGGTGGCGGCCTGGGAAAGTCACCGCCCTCAACAATATCGACCCCAGAATTTCCCACGGACGTTGCCGGGGAAGGTGCCCAAATCCTCCTTGTGCACATCATCACGAAACAAGATCTCTCCTGAGAGCGACTGCCACTCTCGGCACAAGGCTCTGCCGCGTTCCGCGTTGAGCCGGAGGACAGCAGTGCAGCACTGGAGCCACGTGCCAAGCTGCGCCCGACACCCCGTGATGCAGGACGCGTCCACCCCGGCAACACGGCAGCGAGCATGGTCGACCGTAGGGGATCGACTCCCAAACGAAGGCTCGACTCCGACGGATTCTGGGCAGGAGTGTCTGGGCATTCCAGAGGTACTCTGAGCAGGCTTTTCTTGTCTTTGTGAGGAGTACAGGAATCAAGAACACCAGAAAAGCCCCATGCCGCCCAAGTGTTCCTGCCCCGGAAACCCTAAAGCCCTAAGCCTTAAAACCCTAAACCCTAAAATACAACTCACCCCCTAAACCCCGAAGCCCTAAAACCTTAAACCATAAACCTTGAAACCCCAAACCCTAAGGCCTAACCCCTAGTCCTCCTCCTCTTCTTCTCTCTGTCTCCCTGTCTCTCTGTTTGATTATGAACAGAATATGGAAAAGCAGAGGGTCCATGCAAATGGCCCGCGGGGTCGCCGCCACGCCGCGCCTCCGAGGAGAAGGAGAAAGGAGAGAAAAAAAAGAATATGAAACGAAACAATGAGAAAGCAAAATACACAAGACAGAAAGGAAAAGCAAAAGAGAGTGAGAGAGAGAGAGAGAGAGAAAACAACAACAACAACAACAACAACAACAACAACAACAACAACAACAACAACAACAACAACAACAACAACAGCAACAGCAACAGCAACAGCAACAGCAACAGCAACAGCACCAGCAGCAGCAGCAGCAGCAGCAGCAGCAGCAGCAGCCGCAGCAGCAGCCGCAGCAGCAGCAGCAGCAGCAGCAGCAGCAGCAGCAGCAGCAGCAGCAGCAGCAGCAGCAGCAGCAGCAGCAGCAGCAGCAGCAGCACCAGCAACAGCAACAGCAACAGCAACAGCAACAGCAACACCACCACCACCAACAACAACAACAACAACAACAACAAAAACAACAAACAACAAACAACAAACAACAAACAACAAACAACAAACAACAAACAACAAACAACAAACAACAAACAGCAAACAACAAACAACAAACAACAAACAACAACAACAACAACAAACAACAACAACAACAAACAACAACAACAACAAACAACAACAACAACAAACAACAACAGCAACAACAACAACAGCAACAGCAACAGCAACAGCAACAACAACAACAACAACAAACAAGTAAGAGAAAGAAGAGAGCGAGAGAGAACGAGAACACGCAGGAGAACGGGCGAGACACGAACCGAGTGAGAGTGCAAAACAGGCTTCGCTGCTCTATGACTCTCACCCCATCGTTTCAAACGATTTGCGGGGGAAAATCTGGTGCTGCAAGTGCAGCTGAGCACTGCGTCGTCTCTGAAGACTGTTGAAGGCAATTTTTAGGGCTCCGGCAAGGTCTGGAAGACACCGGTACAGAGGCCCGTGATTGCAAAGAAGAGGCCGGCCAGCAAGCCTCAGGAGAAGAGGCGCCACATGGCGCCACGCCGCGCCCATCGCGCCCTTTCCTGTCCCCCGCCTGTGAGTGAAAAAAACACATGAAAACGTCAAGAGAAGGGTGCTCCTCGAAGACTTATGTTTGTCAGCAATTTAGAGCAATTCGCACCTTCACTCCACTTCTCTCCACTCCTTCGACGGGACAAAAATTTCCCGGCCGGAGACTATCGCGAGAGCTTCTTCTGGGCCCCCGGGCCCACGCCCACGCCACGGAAGCAGCCGAGCACACCATCCTCCCGGGCCCCCTGCACAGAGGGCTCCAACTGTGTCCAACATCTCTCGGAGATGTCTCTCTCGCCCTCCGTTTTTCTGCGCACCCCCTCGCCATTGGGAGAGGCCGGCCAAAGGCGTGCGCTACAAATCCTGTGGAGTTCTCCCGCGCTCTCTCTCTCCCTCTCTCCTTCTCTCCCTCTCTCTGTGATTTGTGTATGTTGCTGAATTTGCTGGGCATACTGGCACCTCGATGGGTTGGGCGATGAGGCCGGCGAGGCCCACCAGGAGGCCGCCCAAAGCGCACTTCGCGCCGCTCCAGAGCCCGCCCTAACAGAACGCTTTCCCCCCGTGCCGGCCCGTGACGACGGCCCGTGACTGCTTCTCTCTCTCTCTCTCTCTCTCTCTCTCTCTGTTTCAGGGAGATATGAAAATGCTTGCCTACAAGTTCTCCACTCTTCTCAATTCTGACTCATTCTCCTCACTGGGCGCCGCGGCCAAGACATCGCGTGGCGCGTGGACTGGGAACAGGACAGGCAAGGCTTCTTCTGCCTCGGGGTCAATTCAACAAAAAGACAGCAAGAGAAAAAGGGAAACTCTTCCCCAGTCTTCACGCTGCCCTTCCGGGGCGCTGCCCGCTTCCGCCTCTCTCTGATTCGCATTCTTTGTAAGTCTCTTCTGAATGCTCAACTTGTCTACAACATGTATAACTTAGTCTATAAATCGCTTTAAATTCATTCACTTTTGCTCTCTCTTTCCGTCTCTCCCTTTCCGAGGAACATTTGCAACAAAGCTGGGCTCGCGGCATCACGGAGGATCTCCTCGGCACGTGCCTCCCCCCCCAAGCTAAGATGTGAGCGGCAGGACTGCGCTGAAAACGAGAGATGTGTCTTTGTGTATAGGGACTGCGAAGAAATAGAGCGGGAGAGAGAGAGAGAGGGAAAGCAACAAATTCTTTTGCTTCGAACATCCCCGCACCCTCTCTGGGTAGATGTACTCTGGGGTTGGGCACTCCAGGGAGCGAGGAGTAGAGTTCCGGGCGAGGAGAAGAGTCTTGAGTTTATAATCTGACAATCCCACACCGAGGGGGAAAAACAAGATTCAGAGCGAGCAATGTTTCCACACTTCCGGCTCAGAGTTTTCTCGGGCCTGGCCGGAACTCACATTGTGGATCGGCAGCGCCGCAGCCATCAGCACCGGCGCGAGAGAGCGCTAAAGCCGCTGAAGGGCAAGCCGGCAACCCGAATCCCATGTTGAAATGAGTCCCGTGACTGCCGTGACTGCTCTCTGCCGAGTGCTATCTTGCTACATCATGGCCCAGCATGGCACCTGCAAACTCTCGACACGCTACCCTGCTCAGGCCCTGCTTTGTCTGCAGTTGCTAGCGGTGTGTGCGCACAAGGCGGCGCAAGGAGAGGATATTTCCGCGAACATCCAGAAGAATGATAAATTTGCAAACAGCAATTGCGGACCGCTGCTTTTCATCCGGCATGCGAAAACAGCATCAGACACAAACACGTGTCACGGCATTCGGGGTTGCTCAATGTCACTCAATGTTGCTCACTTTTCAAAGGGAAATGATTGCGAGACAGACAACAGTCCCAGAAAGGCCTCGCAGCACCCAGGCTCTGCTCACTTAATTGAAAGTTGCACTTCAGCCGCGCAACGAGGAACCGCTTGTTGACAGCAAGTAAGCAAATGCAACGAAAATGAGACAAACAGAGCTCAAGCCAAAGAAGCTGCATCACAATCCAAGCATAATAACGAGTGAACTCCCCACTCTGCAAACACAAGAACAGCCTCAGCAACGCTTCCGATTCTTCCCCTAGCACCGTTCAACCGCGAGCCGAACACAAAAAGCCACCAAATGCTCATGTGCTGCAACATTGTTTTAGGCCTTGCAATCGGCCTACTTGCGACATGGCCTCGACTGTCCTCAGCGCGGCAGCTGGAGTTGCCCCCTCCGAAGCTCTTCATTGCACTCTGCTGCTGCGAATCCCAAGAGCCGACGCTTGAGAAGCACGCAGCCGGCTCCTTCTCAAAAACCACTCACAAATTGATAAGGACCGGCACCATTTTGGGGCTTTTGGAGGTTAGTCACGGTTAGTCACTTGCACTTTGGGGACAACATCAAACCATCAAGCCGTTCCCTCAGGCCGAGGCAACATGGGGACCATCCACGGAGCTCAACCTGAGATGCTGCGCCTCTTGCAAGGAATACATTGAATAAGAGACCTTGGAGGGACCTTCTAGCCTTGGCTATTGTGATTTTCGTCTGCCTTTGCAGCTTTCAGTCCGATCTCAGCAGCGCAGCTTGATCGTGTGTCGTCGTATTGCGTGCAGGTGCGTTTTTGTGACGCACCCTCCTGTGATCTCCTGTGCCACGCCAAAAGCTACGATATGCTACGGGGAAATATTCTCTAGGCCATTTCAGCCGCAGTCCGTTTCGGCATGATCAGGGAGATCAGGACTTTCTGAAGCAGCGTGGCTCAAGCCATCGCAGAGCATTTCAGATTTCTGAGGGCCCATTCACCCACGAAGTAAAGGTTGGAGGAAAGGTACTGAACAACTATGGATACAGCGGCTTCTCCTCCTCACTCTCCCCCTATCTCTCGCTCTCTTTTCTTTCTTTCTTTGGGGCATGAGGGCAAGCCCCCGCGCTGTTCTCGCGCCCCCACTTTGGGGGTAGTCAGTGGAACGATGGAACTCGGAGGGTTGACATCGGTACTCACCCCCTCCCCCCATCCCCCTCTCTCTCTCTCTCCCTCTCTCTCTCTCTCTCTCTCTCTCTCTCCCTCTCTCTCTCGCATCTGAAGTATCTCATGCCAAAAGCAGCGCGGCAAGTCCGAGCACTGCCGCGGAGGCGGAGCCGGCGATTGCAGAGCTGGGCGGCTCACCGCCGTCGCCATCGTCACCATCGTAGCCATCGTCACCGTCGTCGCCATCGTCACCGGTCGAGTTGTCTGCAGTCGTCGTCGTGGTCGTGGTCGTGGTCGTGGTCGTGGTTGTCGGGGCAGCGACGCGAACGGTCGACTTGCCGGTGACCTCCACGGTGCCCGTGAAGCCCGTGCTGGCGACAGCGGTGCTGATGGCTTCGGTCGTTTTCGCCAGAGACACCGTCTCAATTGCCACTTGCTTTTCGATGGCTGCTTCCAGGCTGGGCATAGTCACAGTGAAAATGGCCGTCAGCGTGACCTGAAGCTTCCTGGAGTGGGAGCTGAGGCGTCGATTCGTCTGGAACTCCAGCGTCACATCCTCTTCGTTCACCTCCATAACCTCTGCGAACCCTGCAATCAATCCTCGACCGTCATGTCCATGGAAACTTCAATGCTGCTGTAAACACTTCCAGCCAGCGTCGTTGAGGTGGTAACACTCCTCGGGTCCTGAATACAAACGCCCGACTCGAACATGGGCTTCCACATGCACGAGGCGTCACCAGCACAGCCCGATTCATCTTCCACATAGGAAACTGCGCACTTGGAGATGTTGCCGAGGGTCTCCAAGTACTCCTTGGGGCTGTAGAGAGTTGTGCTACAATCGCGGGAGTCGACCGGGGCCGGGTTCCACAGGCTGGTCCACGCTCGCCAGCCGTAGCGCGTCTTGTCTTTCGGAGTGAACTCGTTGGTGATGTTGTAGTTTGGGTCGCTGATCTTCCAGGCGATGTAGTCGTCACCGGTAGGGCCAAAGGCCAGGCTGCAATCGCTCCACGATTGAGATGTTGTTGCGAGATCCCAGGCCTCACAGAACTTCTTGGCATCCTCGGTCTTGTACAGCACCTCGTACTTGTCGTGGTGGTAGTTCAGCGTGATGCTGAACAGCGTCTCTGCCTGCTCCATGGAAGCCTCGCAGTTGGGACGCTCACCACAGTACTTGGAGTTCCTTAGGACGTAGGGCAGCACGGGCTTGTCCTCCGTTTCCATGAGAACGCTCACAGGTGCCTTGATGATGTGGTAGTTGTCCGTGAGGGCGAACCACTTCGTTTTCACAAGAGAGGCAGTCTCGCACAGGTGGTAGTAGGCATTACGCGTGGCCGTCGCCGTCTCCATGGTCACGTTGCCGTTCGACCCCTCGATCGTCTCGGTCATATCCGGCTGCGGGTAATAGGTCAGGGCCAGGATCTTCTTGAAGGGGTGGTGCGTGGGCACGGTCGCCTTCAAGATTCCCTGGTAATCGAACATCGCCACTCCCAGGGTCACTTCGTCATCCTCAACAGTTTCGAAGAGGTTTTTGCTGGAACCGTGGCGGATGTAGGTTGGGAACTCGAAGCTGGTGTTCAGAAGTGTGTTGGCGTAGTTGCCCACCAGCATGGAATCCCAGTTGTAGGTCTGGCTGTCGCCATTCGCAGCCGTCCAGGCAGCCGCAAACTGGCTGCTGCTTCCGGACATGGCATCCATGGTGATCATGGCAAACGCCACATCGAAGGCCATCTCTTCCATCATGGTGCCACCGCCCATGCTGTGGAAAGCGTCGTACACAGCCTTGGTCCACGGGTGCTTCAGATTGTACATGGCATTGCCGTTGATGTGATCCACCAAGTAGGTCGGCATCATCGACTTGAACAGGTCCCACTTGTCGCCAAGGTACTGGCTCCCGCGGACGGCCATGTTCCCGCCCGGCATCTCGAGAGCCTCCGTCTCGAACTGGTCGAGCCAGCCGCTCTTGATGGGAACCGCGTCCATCTCCATGAGGAAGAAGGTGTCGTACATGTCCATGAACTCACCCTCAAGCATGGCCGTCATGATCTTCGAGAAGACCGCATTGGGACCAGAGACCCAGTGCTTGTTCGTGGTGTAGCCACGGTTGTCGTACACGTCTTGCTCTGGGTTCAGCATGGCCGACATGTTCTTGATGCCGGAGAAGCAATTTGTCCAGCCTTGTTTCGAGCGAATGCCGCACCATAAGCATCCACCGCTTTCTTGGCTTCGGGTCGGCCGCCAGATCCTTGCTGTAGACCAGGATGAGATCGATCGTGCTCGTGTTGGACTTGCTAGCGCAGGGCATCGTGGTGTCCCACATGCTACCACTGTCCATTAGCAGCTGCACCTCCTCCTCCGTCGAGAACACGCGGACCACTGCGAGGCTGCATCCTGCAAACAGTTCTAAGGTTTGTGCTCGAGTCGAGGCGGGAAGACGAACGCTTCCCTCTGTGTTTTTGCTAAGTTGGGCTTGGGAATGCTCTCCTGCAGCCACGGCTGCTAATGCTGAGAGTGCCACGGTCAGCAGCTTCATGGCTACCGGGCGCAAGCTGCTGCTGCGAATCCCAAGAGCCGACGCTTGAGAAGCACGCAGCCGGCTCCTTCTCAAAAACCACTCACAAATTGACAAGGACCGGCACCATTTTGGGGCTTTTGGAGGTTAGTCACGGTTAGTCACTTGCACTTTGGGGACAACATCAAACCATCAAGCCGTTCCCTCAGGCCGAGGCAACATGGGGACCATCCACGGAGCTCAACCTGAGATGCTGCGCCTCTTGCAAGGAATACATTGAATAAGAGACCTTGGAGGGACCTTCTAGCCTTGGCTATTGTGATTTTCGTCTGCCTTTGCAGCTTTCAGTCCGATCTCAGCAGCGCAGCTTGATCGTGTGTCGTCGTATTGCGTGCAGGTGCGTTTTTGTGACGCACCCTCCTGTGATCTCCTGTGCCACGCCAAAAGCTACGATATGCTACGGGGAAATATTCTCTAGGCCATTTCAGCCGCAGTCCGTTTCGGCGTGATCAGGGAGATCAGGACTTTCTGAAGCAGCGTGGCTCAAGCCATCGCAGAGCATTTCAGAATTCTGAGGGCCCATTCACCCACGAAGTAAAGGTTGGAGGAAAGGTACTGAACAACTATGGATACAGCGGCTTCTCCTCCTCACTCTCCCCCTATCTCTCGCTCTCTCTCTCTCTCTCTCTCTCTCTCTCCCTCTCTCTCGCATCTGAAGTATCTCATGCCAAAAGCAGCACGGCAAGTCCGAGCACTGCCGCGGAGGCGGAGCCGGCGATTGCAGAGCTCGGCGGCTCACCGCCGTCGCCATCGTCACCATCGTCGCCATCGTCCCCGTCGTCGCCATCGTCACCGGTCGAGTTGTCTGCAGTCGTCGTCGTGGTCGTGGTCGTGGTCGTGGTTGTCGGGGCAGCGACGCGAACGGTCGACTTGCCGGTGACCTCCACGGTGCCCGTGAAGCCCGTGCTGGCGACAGCGGTGCTGATGGCTTCGGTCGTTTTCGCCAGAGACACCGTCTCAATTGCCACTTGCTTTTCGATGGCTGCTTCCAGGCTGGGCATAGTCACAGTGAAAATGGCCGTCAGCGTGACCTGAAGCTTCCTGGAGTGGGAGCTGAGGCGTCGATTCGTCTGGAACTCCAGCGTCACATCCTCTTCATCCACCTCCATAACCTCTGCGAACCCTGCAATCATGGCATTGGTCACGGTGGCGTTCTCGGTGATCGTGGTCGGATCCTCCACCGTCATGTCCATGGAAACTTCAATGCTGCTGTAAACACTTCCAGCCAGCGTCGTTGAGGTGGTAACACTCCTCGGGTCCTGAATACAAACGCCCGACTCGAACATGGGCTTCCACATGCACGAGGCGTCACCAGCACAGCCCGATTCATCTTCCACATAGGAAACTGCGCACTTGGAGATGTTGCCGAGGGTCTCCAAGTACTCCTTGGGGCCGTAGAGAGTTGTGCTACAATCGCGGGAGTCGACCGGGGCCGGGTTCCACAGGCTGGTCCACGCTCGCCAGCCGTAGCGCGTCTTGTCCTTCGGAGTGAACTCGTTGGTGATGTTGTAGTTTGGGTCGCTGATCTTCCAGGCGATGTAGTCGTCACCGGTAGGGCCAAAGGCCAGGCTGCAATCGCTCCACGATTGAGATGTTGTTGCGAGATCCCAGGCCTCGCAGAACTTCTTGGCATCCTCGGTCTTGTACAGCACCTCGTACTTGTCGTGGTGGTAGTTCAGCGTGATGCTGAACAGCGTCTCTGCCTGCTCCATGGAAGCCTCGCAGTTGGGACGCTCACCACAGTACTTGGAGTTCCTTAGGACGTAGGGCAGCACGGGCTTGTCCTCCGTTTCCATGAGAACACTCACAGGTGCCTTGATGATGTGGTAGTTGTCCGTGAGGGCGAACCACTTCGTTTTCACAAGAGAGGCAGTCTCGCACAGGTGGTAGTAGGCATCACGCGTGGCCGTCGCCGTCTCCATGGTCACGTTGCCGTTCGGGCCCTCGATCGTCTCGGTCATATCCGGCTGCGGGTAATAGGTCAGGGCCAGGATCTTCTTGAAGGGGTGGTGCGTGGGCACGGTCGCCTTCAAGTGTCCCTGGTAATCGAACATCGCCACTCCCAGGGTCACTTCGTCATCTTCAACAGTTTCGAAGAGGTTTTTGCTGGAACCGTGGCGGATGTAGGTTGGGAACTCGAAGCTGGTGTTCAGAAGTGTGTTGGCGTAGTTGCCCACCAGCATGGAATCCCAGTTGTAGGTCTGGCTGTCGCCATTCGCAGCCGTCCAGGCAGCCGCAAACTGGCTGCTGCTTCCGGACATGGCATCCATGGTGATCATGGCAAACGCCACATCGAAGGCCATCTCTTCCATCATGGTGCCACCGCCCATGCTGTGGAAAGCGTCGTACACAGCCTTGGTCCACGGGTGCTTCAGATTGTACATGGCATTGCCGTTGATGTGATCCACCAAGTAGGTCGGCATCATCGACTTGAACAGGTCCCATTTGTCGCCAAGGTACTGGCTCCCGCGGACGGCCATGTTCCCGCCCGGCATCTCGAGAGCCTCCGTCTCGAACTGGTCGAGCCAGCCGCTCTTGATGGGAACCGCGTCCATCTCCATGAGGAAGAAGGTGTCGTACATGTCCATGAACTCACCCTCAAGCATGGCCGTCATGATCTTCGAGAAGACCGCATTGGGACCAGAGACCCAGTGCTTGTTCGTGGTGTAGCCACGGTTGTCGTACACGTCTTGCTCTGGGTTCAGCATGGCCGACATGTTCTTGATGCCGGAGAAGCAATTTGTCCAGCCTTGTTTCGAGTCGAATGCCGCACCATAAGCATCCACCGCTTTCTTGGCTTCGGGGTCGGCCGCCAGATCCTTGCTGTAGACCAGGATGAGATCGATCGTGCTCGTGTTGGACTTGCTAGCGCAGGGCATCGTGGTGTCCCACATGCCACCACTGTCCATTAGCAGCTGCACCTCCTCCTCCGTCGAGAACACGCGGACCACTGCGAGGCTGGATCCTGCAAACAGTTTTAAGGTTTGTGCTCGAGTCGAGGCGGGAAGACGAACGCTTCCCTCTGTGTTTTTGATAAGTTGGGCTTGGGAATGCTCTCCTGCAGCCACGGCTGCTAATGCTGAGAGTGCCACGGTCAGCAGCTTCATGGCTAGATGACAGCAGAACCGGGCGCAAGCTGCTGCTGCGAATCACAAGAGCCGACACTGGAGAAGCATGCAGCCGGCTCCTTCTCAAAAAAGCATCCGGGCTGACATGGGCTGCTGGTCATCAGATCACAACTTTGGTGATAAGAATACACGCAAAAGCGGAACCATTTAACAGCAAAAGCTTGCCTCAGGGCGCGGCTCCGACGAGCCTGAGCATAAACTGAGCATAATCCACCGCGTCGTCGCCTGAAAGCCGAGAGGCCGACATAGCCCAACACTCTGCAGTGTGGCCGCCGCTGGCCACTGGCCTTTTGATGCTTAGGCTCGGCTTCCTGCCAAGAAGCGTTTGCAGCAAGCAAGCCCGCGAAAACCCCCCCCCCCCAACCCCCCCCCCCCCCCACCCCCTCCCCCAACCAACCAGCCCCCCCCCCCGCCCAACCCCCCCGCACCCCCGCAAACACCCTGGAACCCTTTACCTGTCCTGGGGCCGAGGCGGCGCGCACAAGCGTTTACAACTAAGAAGTACTGAGGATGCCACTTCAGCCGCCGCCTGAACCGTCAGCCCTGAGGATCGCATCACACATGGCTAGCCTACTAGTACACTTACTACACGCGCCGCGCTGGCAGGAAACCGATTTCGGGCCACGTCATCGGTCGCAAAGCAATTTCACGTGCACCTCGCTCTTAGTTCACCTGCAAGATGCTACACGCGACATGCTCCCCCCATCTTCCACACATAGCACGGCTTAGCATTTCATAAACAGTGCTACAGTTCTGGCGACATGCAGCACTTTGTCAGTTCTTGCATTGTAGGTTCTTGACCCGAAAAATCACAGCAACCAAGTCGCAGATCGGCTCCTGCCGTCGTTTTGACTACAGAACTGCAGGAGAGAGATGTTCTTTTGGAAAAAAGGTGTTTTCTGCACTTCGCACAGCGCAGCTGGGACTAGGGTTGAAGCAACGCCCCTCGCAATTTTCAAAGTTCGACACTTATCCTTGTGTCCTTGTGTGTAATTAACGCGAATGCGCCGACTAGATTTCTTGCCACCAGAAGAAGGACTAAGACTAAGACTAAGACGAAGACTAAAACTAAGACTAAGACTAAGACGAAGACGAAGACGAAGACGAAGACGACTACTACCACGACTACTACTACTACTACTACTACTACTACTACTACTACTACTACTACTACTACTACTACTACTACTACTACTACTACGACTACTACGACTACTACGACTACTACGACGACTACTACTACTACTACTACTACTACTACTACTACTACTACTACTACTACTACTACTACTACTACTACTACTACTACTACTTGTTTGGTTCAAAGCGGTTTTCAACAGCTGCTTTTTGGGGGCTTTGGCAAGTTAAAAAAATGCAAAACCCCAAGAATATGAATCTTGCAAGACTCTTGGGAGAATAGCGACACCGACAACCAAACAAATCAACACAAAACACCCAGGAAACCAATTGCCACAAAACCAAAAAACCAGTACCAAAAAACCAAAAAAACACCAAACAAAAACAATTTTCCGGGACTCTGTGAAAGCGGTGAAAATACCGGAGATTCTTTTGGCGTTTTTTGGGGGGGATTAGTTTTTTTTGCTTCTTTGGGAATTGGTTTTTGGGGACGATTCTTTTTTGGTTTCGGTGTCCCAGTTCCCCCCTATGAGCCGTGCACTCACATCCAAAGGCAGTCTTTTGGCTGCCTACTCGGATTACAGATTGAACCTATATTTACATATATATGCATATTATATGCTGCCCCCCCCCAACCCAGGTCAATTCTGGCAAATGATAACCATGTTGGGAGACCTGTGGAAAGCATTGAGAATGAAAAAACACATGCTTGTAGCAGCCTGTCGGAAGGTCCCATGAAATAGTAAGAAAGGATGTTTGCTTACAGTATTCTCGCGATTGCAGTAAAATTCTTGGTTGCATCACCCTGTGCGCTCGAACACTTCCTAGCCTTATGGTTCGAAGCTTACCATCCTTCCTTCTCCATTAAGTATGGGTCTTTGATATACACAATCCATACACCCAATATACATACATGATGTGTGTACTTATTCTGATTTTTCTTTGCGTCTCCACAGGAGGCAAAGCCCTACAAACTTCTACAAACATAGGAATAGCTTTATGGGACCCAGGTCTAGGGATTTGCCTCAAGCCGTACAGGGTGACAAGGTTCAAACCCTATAGGTAACGCTGAAAACTTAAACCCTAGATCTTTAAATCCTATACATTTTCACACATACATACATACCTACATACATACATAAATAAATACGTAGCTGTTGTAGGGCTACCCCCGTGAGAGTTTTAGAAGTAAACCGGAAAACCCTTAAACCTTTAAACCCTACAAGGTGCAAGGGTTTAAATGCGTAAGGTCTGGGCATTTATCCCTTAGCGCCTATAGGGTTAAAACCTTTGATCCCTTTAGAGCCCTACAGACAAGCTCTGGCTGAGTTCCGCACTCGGTGAGAATGGACAGCTACAGTCCACACTGACCCCTTCTGAGAGCTGTACAAAGCAAGCGCAAACGCCTTGCAAACGCTACAGTGCAACATGCAATAACAAACGCACGAAGTGAGGTGTCTCTAGCAAGCGCACGACAAGTGGCACGTAAGCATCTGGGAGCGCACGCAAGTTTCAAGAACGGCTGAAATTCCGTGTCAGTGGTAGTTGACGGCGCGGCATCAACGACCAGCCTTCGCGCTCCAGGAGTGTGCCGCGGAGTGCATGGTGATTTTATCCAACAAAACACAGCATGCGGAACAATGTCACACCCAACCTGCCAAGGATGTTCACAGTTGGCTTGCACGCCGCGCTTCGGTGCTGATGGGAAGTGGTTGAGGATGTGAGTGTCGTTCGGGTGTGGCCGTGGTCCAGCGTTCTCTCAGACTGCACGTCGCAGGTGTGCTGGAGGAGAAGGTATACAGGGCGGGTCATATGAACTCGAAGCTCACAGCAAGTCCATGAATCAACATGATGCCACGCAGATCCAAACGATCAAGCTTCAAGACTTCCAGACTCTTTTGCGAAGCTCAATGGCTCTGTCTCCGAGGGGCTGGCTCTCTACCCCTCGGTACCGAGAATTTTAGAAATGCCAATCATGACATTGCTGATGCAATGTTGACACTTTGACCGCACTCTCAAATTGGCTCTATTAGGCTATATGCTAGGCGATGCTAGGCGATGCTAGGCGCGCCAAGGATAAGTCCTGTAGGCTTGCTCAGCAATGCCCGCTGTCTCCAGATCTGCGGCTCACCGCGGGCTCTGAGCACGAAAGGCTCTCCAAATGCTGTAATGCAATGTATGCAGTGTGCTCTGAATCCGCCGACCCCTTGGCGGCGTCAGTGAAAACTCACCCCTTGCAGTAGTCCCCTCCCCCTCCCGGCCCCGCACTGCCCCACCACCCCACCACCGGCCCCTTTGACTTCACTTCTGTGGCCCCCCCCCCCCCCCTTTGAATTCACTGCATGTGGGTGTGACTTAATATTGAAGCTCTCACCGCCCCTCAGCACCCCCCTCCCGCCCTCACCGCCCCCCCTCCCGCCCTCACCGCCCCCACCGCGCCTCGTCCCTGCCAACTCACTGCTGCGGATGAGTGCTTTTCATAAAGGGCTCCAGCGCACGCCCAAACCCACACCGCCCACCACCCCCACCGTTTAAGGTGGTGTTGGTTTCAAGGGCTTGATAGTGGATTGGTCTTTTGGAGGGTCGCAGTGCCGCAGACCCCACCATTTGCGTGTGTTTTTGCGTAGAAATGGGATAGCCAACCACAAGCGCGCATCAGGAGCATCAGCGGCCCTGTCCGGGACCCCAGGCGCGCATCATGAGCATCAGCGGCTCCGGCCTGACACGGCGGCCCACGCGTGCATAAGCTTTCCCTCTGTGTGGCTGTGGTCCCGTGGCACGGTTTCAGCTGAGTTTTAAGGCTTTTTTTTAGCCCCCGGTGCCAAACCCGTGAGTTCCTTCTAGTTCCGACTATGAAAGCCGACGCGTGCCCGGCGCGCGCAAGCGCGCACGCACCCGCCCCCCCCCCCACCTTCCCGGTTTGCAGAGCAACTCTCCTCGAGCTTCTGCCTGCGCTGCCCGCCCATGGGCGCAGCCCCGTAAATAAGCTCTTAACAATTTCTAAGACCGAATTGAGGTTAGACTAACGGTGCAGTGCCCAGCCCCACGGATGACACAGGCTGAGCGGCATACTCCATGAGGAGTAAACGGTTTGCAGCGCAAACACAACATGTGTATGCT
The DNA here is from genome assembly GCA_905221605.1 of Symbiodinium natans. NCBI lineage: Eukaryota > Dinophyceae > Suessiales > Symbiodiniaceae > Symbiodinium > Symbiodinium natans. The sequence goes on from CAJNDS010001046.1 coordinate 325,275, forward strand.
GTATATGTGATCAGGCAACTGTTCCTCCCTCCCACTCCACTTGTTTTGCGGGGGTGTTTGGTATTTTGGGACCCCACATTCGGATGTCCTGCAACGGGATCTTGCTTTACAAGGCATGTTTTGTCTTGTTATCTGTGTGTTTCTATTTTGGGTATGTTTTTGGGCTTTTGGGCTGCGGGCTAGGGAGATCAGAGGTTCAATCACATACTCGAGAAACATGGGAATCCTACACGCTCCCGCCCATGCACGCGGCTGCAGTTCGCGCTTATCGTTATGCCACGTTGGTGTCTTTCGGCCGTGGATCGGGGCAGGATTCAAACGTTTTGAAGCAAGCTCCGCACGGCTTCAACAAAGCAGGGAAACACAATGCTCGCATGATGGGGCTTGGGCAGGATTTAAACGTTTTGAAGCAAGCTAGCTCACACGGCTTGAACAAAGCATGGAAGCACAATGCTCGCATGATGGGGTTTGCGCAGGATTCAAACGTTTTGACGGCTTCAACAAAGCAGGGAAACACAATGCTCGCATGGGGGGGGGGGGGGTTGGACAGGATTCAAACGTTTTGAAGCAAGCTCGCACAGAGTTAAACAAAGCAAGGGAATACAATGCTCGCATGATGGGAATTGGAAAGGAGTCAAATGTTGTGGAGCAAGCTCGCACGGCTTTGTTGTGCGAGCTTTAACAAAGCACGGAAACACAATGGCAAGCTCGCATGGCCTTAACAAAGCAGGCAAACACAATGCTCGCATGATGGGCGTTGGACAGGATTCAAACGCTTTGAAGCAAGCTTGCGTCATCAGACTCGGCTTGAACAAAGCAGGCAAACACAATGCTCGCATGATGGGGGTTGGACAGGATTCAAACGTTTTGAAGTTTTGAAGCAAGCTCGCGTCATCAGACTCGGCTTGAACAAAGCAGGGAAGCACAATGCTCGCATGATGGGGTGTGGACAGGATTTCAACAAAGCAGGCAGACACAATGCTCGCATGATGGGGTTTGGGCAGGAGTCACACGTTTTGAAGTAAGGGTTTTTGAACAGGATTCAAACGCTTGAAGCAAGCTCGCACGGCTCAAGCAAAGTAGGGAAACACAATGCTCGCATGATGGGTTTGCATAGGATTCAAACGTTTTGAAGCAAGCTCGCACGGCCCAAAGCAGGGAACAAAATGCTCGCATGATGGGGTGTGGACAAGATTCTGGGCAAATTACAATAATTCAGCATCTCGCACCTCGAAATGTTTTATTTCAGCACGGCCCCTGATTTCAAAATATGTTTTCACCTCCAAAATTACTTCGTAACTCGGCTTCAGGATTCTGGCCATACATCGGGCCAGAGGTTCCTACTCTAATTGGCTCTCTCTGTCACTTCCAATGAAGAAGCTGCTTATTGTTAGGAGAACCTGGAAACGGAAGCCTGGGGAAAGCATTCCCACGAATTTGCTGCTGATTCATTTGTTGTGGGTGAGGGGGCGGGGTTTGGGGTTGTGTTTTTTTTTGTGAGTGGGGGGGGTAGGGGTTGGGGTGTTTTGTTTTTGTCGAATTTGCCGCAAATTCGTTGTTTTATTTTTTGGGGGGGGGGGGGGGGGGGGTGGGGGGCGAGGTTGTTGTGGTTTGGGGGGGGGGGGGGGGGGTCGTTGTTCTTGTAGGGGGGGGGGGGGGGGGGGGGGGCTGTTCGAATTTGCTGCAAATTCGTTTTTTTTGGTGGGGGGTTGGGGGTAGGGGGGTGAGTAGGGGGTAGGGGGTTGGGGCTGGGGGCGGGGGTGTGTGTCGTTGTTTTTGGGGGTAGTAGAAGGGGGGCAGGCCCTCACCCCAAAAAAACACACAAATTTGCAGGGGACACCCTCCAAGGAATCGACTGGGGAACTTTCATGTAGAAGGGCGGCGCCTTACCCGCTGTGCCAACGAAATCTGTAGAAACAGGTTTCCCTGAGCCAATGTTTTTGTGGGTGGGCTGAGACATTTTAAGGTTTAGGGTTCAGGGTTAGGTTTACGGTTCAGGGTTTGGGCTTCGTAAGCAAAGAGTAACTCAACCCGAAGAGCTCCTAAACCTGTTTTTGTTTTCTTCGAATTTGCTGCAAATTCTTTTTTTGCTGTTTTTTGGAGGGGCAGGGGCGGGTAGGGGTAGGGGGCGGACAGGGCGGGGGGCGGGAGGGACGGGCCTTTTTTTGTTTACAATAAGGGCCCCCTGCCCGCCCCCCTACCCCCGCCCCTACTACCCCCCCTCCCCACAAGGGAAACTGGCCAGGATTCACACGTTTTGAAGCAAGCTTGCACTGCAGGGGAATGCTCGCATGATGGGGTGTGGACAGGAAACGTTTTGAAGCAAGCTCGCACGGCTTCAACAAAGCGCAGGCAAACACAATGCTCGCATGATGGGGTTTGGGCAGGAGTCACACGTGTTGAAGTAAGGGTTTGAACAGGATTCGAACGCTTGAAGCAAGCTCGCACGGCTCTAACAAAGTGGGGAAACACAATGCTCGCATGATGAGTTTGGATAGGATTCAAAACGTTTTGAAGCAAGCTCGCAACAAAATGCTCGCATGATGGGGTTTGGACAGCACTCGAACGTTTTGAAGCAAGCTCGCACGGCTTTAACAAACAGGGAAACACAATGCTTGCATGATGGGGTTTGGACAGGATTCAAACGTTTTGACGGCTTCAAGAACGCAGGGAAACTGGCCAGGATTCAAACGTTTTGAAGTAAGCTCGCACTGCTTCAACATGGCAGGGGAACACAATGCTCGCATGATGGGGTTTGGACAGGATTCAGGCTTTCGGGGGGCTTTTGTGGCTAGGTAGGGTTGGGGGGCTTACATGGGGCATCTGGAAATTCGCCTCGGCTTCCTGCCGAGAAGCGTCTGGAACAAGCAGACCCGGATCGGGCCTCCTTCCCCCTAAGCTGTTTGGGACTTTTGGACCCCCGCTCCTTGACCTCCTGGGACCTCTGGGCCGTTCTGGGACTCCTGGGACCCTCCTGAGACCTTCCGGAAACCTGGCTGGACTGCAACCATGAAGAACCTTTCCCAGAAACCCTGTCCGGGGGCCGGCCGGGCTGCCGAGGCGGCGCGCGCAAGCGTTTGCAATTACGGGCTGTTATTTGTTTCTGGGCGGTTCTGCCTGGATTTCGGGTCATGGGGGAACTTACGGGTGTTTATAATATTTGTTTTTCACGGGTTCTGGGCGTTTCTGCGTGGATTTCGGGCTACCACGAAAGGCAGAATCCTACATGCATAGCCCCCGGTGTTGGGCCCAAATGCTCGTATGATGGGATTTGGACAGGATTCAGATTCAACCGATTTGAAGCAAGCACGTGCGGCTTCAAAAAAAGGGGAAACGAAATGCTGCTCGCATGATGGGGTTTGGACGGGATCCAATCGTTTTGAAGCATGCTCGCACGGCCTTAACTTAAAGCAGGGGGACAAAATTCTCGCATGATGGGGTTTGGACAGGATTCAAACGTCAAGAAATGCAGGGAAACACAATGATGAGCCAGTCCGCGGGTCTGGTACGTTCAAAAGACCCGTCGGTCTGCAAGCCTGTCAGTCGGGGAGTTTGTTATTCGATATCCATCGCATATACTATCTGCCTATGTTGTTAAGCCGTGCGAGCTTGCTTCTATGCATCCATATGAATCCTGTCCAAACCCCATCATGCGAGCAATGTGTTTCCCCGCATTTTTAAAGCAGTGCGAGCTTGCTTCTCTAAATCCATTTGAAAACCTGTCCAAGCGCCGCTCTTGCACTGCGCCCAGGTGCAAGTGCATCCCGTGTTGCGTTGCGTATTGTTTTGCTTCTCGTTTGGTCTCTGCAGTTCCTACTTGTCGCTCGGCCTTACTGCAGCCGTGGTTGTGAGAAACCGCACGCCTTGCGTCTTCCAGGCTGCAGTGGCGCCAAAGAATCGTCAGCAACTTAAAATTCTGACATCACTGGCATGCTGCGAATCGTGCCCAAAAACCAACACCTTCAACACCTTTCACCGGCTCAAAATGGAAACAGAAGTCATTCTGAGTCAATCTCCACTCTGGCATGACACACGGCATGACACAGGACCACAATAAGTCACAACAATAAATGGCTCTGCTAGTTCGGGGCGTCTCTCACGACCAGCCTTTGTTTGCCTGGTCAATAACATAGTTGGCAACGTCCTCACAATGTCACTCAGGGCACCGGAAAGAACGCAAAGAACGCGCTTAGCACGGAAGCACGGTGCGGAGCATGGTGCAGAGCCTCGATGTCTTCGGCCCCTAGCCGCTCGCCAAAGGCCGGCATTGCGTTCTTGCCGTTTGTGACCTGCACAAGACCGAGACTTGAAAGTGAGTCTTAAGCACAGCGATGCAAAAAGATCGTGGTTGAAGTATAGTTCGCCTCTCCATGTGTAACATGGTAACACGTGCAAGGAGAAGCTGTCCTGATATTTTATTCGCTCCACGTCAAACATCCCGTACCTTGGTGACCGAGCGGAGGTGAGACGAGATGTGAGCGCTCGGAGAGCAAAAGCTGCTATAGCAAGGTGTGCTGAGAGAGAGGTGAGAGGTGAGAGGTGAGAGGTGAGAGGAGCTGATTGTTTTTCTTTTATTTCGAGTGCGCTTCATCTCAAAGTTCTGGGCGGGCCGCGTTTGCAGGGCGTCCTTCTTGAGCTTCTTGTCCGGCTGCACGGCATTGTTGCCACCCGCGTGGCAGGCCGCACCTCTCCGACAGATGATAGCAGATGCTTAAGATCATAAAAGCGAAGGGGGAACATATTGTAAAGATGCTGAGCAATTGAGAGCAATAGACTGATTTTTGCCTTTAATGGACCATCAGGGGGAGGGCTAACTGAGAGGAGAAGATGGGGCGATGGCAGTTGGCCAGGAAGATGCCTTTGCCGCTCCTGGGGGAGCTCAGAGCTCAGACACGTCGACAGAAAACAGAACTCTTCCTCTCCTAATTCTCTCTTCCTCCTCTCTCTACCTCCTCTCTTCTCTCACCTTCCTCTCTCCTCTCTTCTCCTCTCTTCTTCTGTGTTGTTCTGTTTTCCCTCTCCCTCCGTGTTTCCCCTCCCCTCGTGAGCCGGGCCCCGGGCTCCAGGTCGGGCGCCCGGTCCTCCGCCCGCGCGGGCGCCAGCGGCACGCAGAGGGCCGCACAGAGGCCCAGGAGGAGGCCCAAGAAGAGCGGACCGAGCGGGCCGAGCGGGCCCGGCCCGGGCCCTGACACAGCAAAGCAACGACACAGACTTCTTCTCTGCTCTCAAATTCTCTCCTCTTCGGCTCAGAAGCCAAGGGATCTGCTCGGCTCTCTGTTCGGGCTCTCTGCTCGGGCTACGGCCGACAGGGGCCCCGGAGGCGCGAGCTGCTGAGGCACTCATCGCATGAGGCACACTGCCAAGCACGCCGCCAGGCACGCTGCTTGATCGCCGCTCTGCCGCTGCTGCTGTCTCTCCTAAGCGCACGACACGCCCGAAGACAGTCAGAGTTCTCTCCTTCATATGGCGTCATCTGCAAGCCATCTGCAAGTCATCTGCAAGTCATGCGCTCCTCAGATATGTCACTGAGATGTCAAAAGTGCTTTGTTGACCCCGAGTTCCAGGCCCCATGGCGCGGATGGCGCGGATGGCGCAACCGAGAGGTGCTCCGCCTGGAAGCCGAAGGTTTGGCCCAGTGCCTGATGCCGACAATCACGGGCAACGTCGGCCTCTGCTCTATGTTGTCACACTTGGCACCTTGACAATCCTTGATACCTTGTGCGTTGGTTGTTCGCCCTTGTGACCGCGATGCCCAAAAATGCAGAGAGCGGACCGCTGTCAGCAAAGCCAGCCGAAGAGAAGACCTCAAAAGAACAGAGGCTGCAATACGATTTGCAGAGACGGCGCAAGACTGGGCAAAGCTCGGAAAAGCAGGGCAAAGCCGAGGCTCCCACGCCATCACCTTGCCTGCGCTCCTTGCGCGGCCGAGGTCCAGCTGTGAGCACCAGCAGCACACAGCGTTCACGGGTGAGTGCCGAGACGTGCTGTTTGCGCCTTTGCAATACATGCGGTGCTAAGTCGAGCCACGCCTTACATCTCAGCGAAGCAACGAGCTGGCACAAACCATTCCCCAACTTTCCTCACCGCGGCCGGAAACTACCAGAAGGAAGGGGGCACTCGGGGGCACCGAGAGCATTCAAGAGCGCATTTCCACCGTCGAACGCACGACTTCGCCATCACAGCAACTGCCACGGCACTACCGAAATCTACCAGCATTGCGGATCAGTGCCATGACGTTCCGGTAGCTGCACGCTGCACGGGAAAGCAAAGCTTGTTGGCCACAATCCCACGCTTTCCCTTCTGCTTGAAAGCTTGCACTATCTCCCGTGACTTGCTCTTCGACGCAAAGCCGCAATTCAACGGTTATCGATGCCTTTCGATGATCATCGATCTTCGAATCGGGTTGGTTTTTGCTCGAGGACTCTTCGACATCAAGAACAATGTTGTGCTCTTGACGTGGGCTTCAGGCATCCAGCAAATGTGGCTGAATGTTTGCATCCCTTTTTTGGAACAGTTGAAACGGCGCGTTCGGGCAGGGCAAGGAGCTGTGCGTGAGCCCCACTCGGTGCACTAGCTCTACTAGCTGGCCCGGCTACCTCAGTCAGGCTCATTCGCCGCCGCGCACCTGAACGGAGTAGGACTGGAATAGCAGCTATAATCATTCATGAGGTCAACGATACATGTCAGGAAGGGTACGTATCACACAGGGGCTTTGAGGGTTGCAGAGAATGGAAGACAATTGATAAATCCAGAAGTCTCACTATTCTTGCGTCAAAAGGGCCATTTATTACTCCGTTATCATAATACTAAGACGTTATAGCCCTTTCAACCGTACCTTTTCTATCACTAGTTAAAACTGTAATCAGAAAGCTTAGGAATTCATTTTTCATTATCTGGATTCATCTTTGATATTTGGAATCTCCGGAACATTAATATCAGTCCTTACAACAATAGATTCGCCTCGGCTTCCTGCCGAGAAGCGTCTGGAACAAGCAGACCCGGATCCGGTCTGCTTCCGGCGACGCACCCCCGCCCCCCAGCTGCAAACCGATGCCGTGGAGGGGCTCCTACAAAGGGACCCCCCCCCCTCCTCGCCACCCCCTTAGACCCCTTGCACACCCTGCATTGGACCCCTGTCCAACCTTCTCCCCCTCTTTGTCAGCTTCCCGCCGATAAGCGTGATTTTTTGCTCCTTACCCCCTAACCAACCCTTCCGCCCACTGGGACGCCCCGCTAAAGGGCGCCGCCTGGTGTCGTCTCGACATACTGCATGCTCTGGGCCGGCCCGGCTGCCGAGGCGGCGCGCGCAAGCGTTTACAATTGGGGGTGGGCTCTACCATCATTTACTATGGGATTTGCGCTACCCACCGTGGGCCCTCCGTTACAGCTCCGTTACACAGCTTCCACTAGGGCTCCGTTACAGCTTTCGTTACAGTTCCGTTGCAGCTCCGCTACAGCTCCGTTACAGCTCCGTTGCAAGCAAATCCCAAACTCTGGGACAGTGTCGGGACAAAACTGCCACGCTCAATTGCTTTTGCTGAGAAATCTTAGGAGGATGTCCCTGAGTGTCATCGAAGTGCACTTAGCAAGCTTCAACGTGCAAGAGATGCCCTGACCATGCTTGATCGTCCCAGAACATGGCAACAGAGCAGCAAGGTTCTTCACCATTGTGCGCTTAACGCTTCTCCAAGCATTCCACCGCTGTCTAGCAGGCGAAATCATTCAGACTGACCCTGTCAGCGTTTCGAATTCCCAAAAGGCGGCAGCTAACCAGAACCAAGCATATGGGCAGCCTTTGACGCAAGAAGTGAGTTCGAGCAACAAACTTAAGACATGCAGTTGGTCATCATAAGCGTTCCCTACTTCTGTACTGCAGGAGAGCACAAAAAAGCGGTAATCGCTGCTACAACAAAAGCCACATCAATGAAGCAAGTCTTTTTTGGGCAAGGCTTAGAGAAACATCTACTTGCACCGAAAGGAGTAAAAGCGCCTACTTGGTGGATAAGTAGCTAGGTGGGTTTTCGCCACACGTGGGAAAATCCAGGACAAAGAAAACGGGGAGCACTGCATTGATCCCTGGCCACCTCACGAAACTCTGGTCACGCCGTGAGGCTTAATTTCAGCTGAGGTCGGGGTTGCAAATTCCACTCCTGACTTCGGGACACGCCAGCACCAGCACCGTTTGCAACCGTGTGACCTTTGTGCTTCGGCAGAGCCCTTCGTGGGTGTCACTTGATGGCTCGTAAGGCATACCTCGTGAGTAGGCACAGGCAAGCGAGGACGTTCAACGCAGGACTCAGGAGAGGCGTCTGCTGTACGAAGAATCCGAGCTTCGTGCTTGTGCGTACTGACCAAAGCTGCCCACAAACCGGATATGCAAAAGGCCAACTCTGACCTCAAGGGGAACGAGCCTCGATCTGAGAATGCTGAGAGAAACAGTGTGTGGTCTGAGAACTTCTGAGCGCAGGGGCGCGAAAGGGAGCTCGCAGTCCCAGAAGGCCTCGCTGAGACACGAGCGGGACTCGCAGAGACTCGCAGAGACTCGCAGAGACTCACAGTCGCAGATTCATGCGTCTCTCTTTGTCTCCCTCGTTTCTCTGCGTTTTGCTCATGCTTCTGCTTCTTCTGCTTCTTCTGCTTCTTCTGCTTCTTCTGCTTCTTCTGCTTCTTCTGCTTCTTCTGCTTCTTCTGCTTCTTCTGCTTCTTCTGCTTCTTCTGCTTCTTCTGCTTCTTCTGCTTCTTCTGCTTCTCTGCCCTCTCGCCTTGACCAGGTCCGCCACGAACTTGCTGAGCTCCAGGCAGGCCTGGCACTGAGCGACTGGGCGAGGGCCAACAAACACGGAAGTGGACGGAGAAGGGAGAGAGAAGTCCTAACGGATTCTGGAGAATACATTGAATAGCATTGAATACATCCCTTCTGAAAATCGGTTTTCATTCCGTTGTTCAGTCCGTCTAACTGTCCGACTCATTTTTCTGCGCGTGCCCCCTGTTCTCCGCACTCACGCACCAGTTCTCCAGAAACCGGCCCAAACAGCAACTCGCAACACAAAAACTATGAAGTGAAAGGTCTGCCGTCACTGCTGTCTGCTGGCCAGAGTGCCAGAGCGGACTTCCGTCGATCCGTCGTGGTGCTGTTGATCGCGTTGGCCTTCTCCCTGGCTCGGTCTGCTTTCACCTTCAGTGAGAGAAAACGCTCTCAATGAAAGCAGAGAAGCGCATGTGGCAAGCAATGAAATTATACCATCCACAGCACACGCTGACCCTTCTCACATCCCTTCTCAGCGTGTTCTCACCTTGCTCACCACGATCTCCACCACCGCCAGGACTAGCTGACACCAGTTGGCATAGTACCTGAGCACACGAGACTGGTGACACCCAAAGCGCACGCCCACAACTTCCACAAGGGCGGCACTCGGTGCGGGGGTGCAGCGTTCCCTTGCGCACAATCCCAACCTTCTCAAGCGAGGTCCAATCCTGATGCGCGCATGAAGCAGGCGGGTCCACAATGTGCACCTCCCCGCTTGAAGCATCTTTCGCGACATTTTGCAGCTTCTTCCATGTGTGGAGCGGGGTGTTGGAGGGGGGGGGGGGTATTCACGTCCGTGGTGCCCGCTGATGCTCATATCCTCTCATCCTCAACCCATACAGCAGTGCAAGGCCCCAAGCCCTCAATTTCAACTCCGAAGCCGTCACAAAGGCAGCCAGGTCCAAGTATTCCAAGTTTGCTCTGTTTAACTCTGTTTAAGATTTTAGGTTGGTAGCGGAAGCCAGCGGAGCAGGTGTGCTCCAGGTTCTCTGTGTTTTCTTCTCTCCTCTGAGCTCTCTTTTCGCATCCTCGGAGATGTCGGCCACGAGGTTCGCCAGGATGTCCGTGAAGAGGAGCGAGCGGAAGAGGAAGCTTCTTAGAGGGGGGGGGGGGTGATTTGACAAAGAAATCTTGGCAATATCAGCATATCTGGCATATCTGGCATATCTGCTTGTGAGCACACCTCCGCTGTCAGTTAAGGCACTTCTCCTCTCGTGCTTCCGCCACGTCCTCCAAGTGTTTTGCAAACCTTCCAAGGGTCCGAGAGTTTTACCAGCGGAGACTGCACGGAGGTCTCGCAGAGCTCTTAAGATCTGACAGCACTTTCCAACTCACACTGACAACAACCATTGCACAATTGCGCACCGTGCCGCTAAGTGCTCCCTTCGACAGCAGTGCCTGAAGAGCTTGAAGAATCGCCGGGCTGTGGACAGGTTCTTGGACAACGTCTCGAAATGTTTGCCTGGCTCCATACGCTCCATACAACAGTATTCATGAAGAAGGCCTCATTGCAAAATCTCATACTCAACTACTAAACTACGCTCTGACTTCATGATCCGCATGTCGGGCTGACCCCAGTCTTTGGTACCAGCCCCTGCGTTCCAAGCCGGCTCAACTACCAACAACTCCACCAACATAAAATGCACTCACTTCGTCCCGAAAATGGTACGTGCTGTAGGTGTAGGGGCGCAGCGGAGCAAAAAGTACGAGACCAATTTCGCAGCGTACCTCACATGTGAAGGGCCCAAGTCTTGAAAACTCAGCAATTTCGCTTGTCTGGGCAGTGCGCTGCGCAATTTTCAAGAACTTCTCCCGGGTCTGTGCGCTCGACAGGATCTTGTTGGCAGCCTGTGATCTGGCCAATCAGCGGCTAATCATTTAATCCGATCGGCCAAAAAGCTCCAGACAGTGCCCGCGGCGACTTCCTCAGGAAGCTAAGACGCGCGCTTTCAAGTCAATGTCCTTATCGGAAAGAGGCAACCTCTTGAAACACGGGATAACATACAACTCATACAACATCTCCAGCAAGTGTCATGTGTGGCACCTGAGCGCGAGTGACATGGAGGGTTCTTGCCCCTTGCTTTCCATACTTGAACTTGACAACCTCTCTTCGTATGCGTTGGTCACTAACTGCATCACAGCATATGGGAACGCCTAACCTTGAGTCCTTGAGCACTCTGATCATCGCACATGCACTGGCATACATGCCCAGATACATGTGCAGACACATGTGCTTGTATATGTGCTTGCAGCAGCCGGCTGCCTACACAGGAACATTCCTTGTCATTGCTGATGTCGCACGCCACGCCAGTGCTTCAGGTGGAAAAACTCATGAAAGTTCTCGTGCGTCGAGACTATTTACATGTTATGGCGCTCTACTACTAAGAGGACCCTGAAAGTCGTACAGTAAATAAGACGAGACTTGAACACTCCCTCTCTCCCTCTCTCCACACACACACACACAAACGTACAAAACACCCACACCTGGGCCCACAACCTCCCTTCACAAGTAGCGTCCACTCTCTCCCTTCTCCACAATCGCACCTTCCTCCATCTTCCTCCTTTTTGCGCTCAAACCGCAAGGCGAGGCTTCGGCCCGAGAGTTCGAGCAAGAAAAACGAATCGCTTCTCTCCCCGCGCCTTCTCTCAGACGCTTTGTTCACTTTGTTCACTTTGTTCACTTTGTTCACTTTGTTCGCTTTGTTCTCTCAACTCAGAGAGAGAGAGCCCACGAGATGGGCCCCACTTCTCTACTCCGCTTCTGCGCAGTGTTCGCAGCACATCTCCACACCGCTGCTCGTGAACCGCCCGCGCCGACTCGAATTCCGGCGTCAAAACGGAGGATCACCCGAACCGCTTCAATCACCTCACGTTGGCAATGTCTCAACTGAAGTGAAGCTTCTTGCAAGCTTCCTCCAAGCTTCTTGCAAGTCCATGCATATTTGAGGTGCTGACCAAGAGAACACCGCCGTGATGTTGTGACCGTCCGACTCATGCCTCAGATCCAACTTGTACTGTACTGAGGGGCGCGTCTCGAGGATCGGGCAGCCGTAGGAGGATGTAGGAAGTGGCGCGGAAGGGCTGAAGGATAAGGGATGTTGAGGGTTCACACTGTTCACAATATTCACACTTCTCACGCATGGCGTTTAGAAACTCGCCAAGTATTTATCCGATGTCGTCACCCTCGCCAGCCCGACCAAGCAGCCCCTCAGTAACTCTATTCTGGTTTGACGGCCGCGCTTTTCAAGCGGTGTCCGCAGGAGATTCCCACACGTGCTCCCCTCAGGGAGATACACAGCTTGTGGGACTCGTGGAGCAAATCCTGCGCAAATCCCTTTGGCTCCCTTCAACTGTTCAATTTGTTTGCGCGCCCGAAAGAATGCGGCTCAACTTGGTCTCATTTACGGACCCCCCCGCTCTCCCTCTCCCCACCTCTCCCCTCCACACATTCTAGTTGCCTGTCAGTCATATGCGAGCTCCCAAATAGTCTGCTGGACTGCCGTGTGCTCCACCGGGCCGCCTTAGACGTCTCTATGCAGTGGGTCTTGTGCAAGGAGGCGATGTCAGGTTCGAAGCAATCTGATGTCTCTGTGGCTTCGTACTTTTGTCCATCTGGGGCCTTCTGCGGTGCCGTGCCAGACGTGAACATCCCGGCATGACATGGCAGAACAATGTCTGGCTGACGACCCCGAGGGCATAGACCACTAGAATCGGGACAGGCTCGCAGCTGATGCAGGGTTCAGGGTTTCAACGGTCGTCTGCAACCCTTTTGGGCTCGTACAGAAGTACAGCTGCTTGGCACCCAGGGGGTTTCGCAAAACACGGGAGAGCGGCTCGGAAAGCGTGCCAAAAACCCCACTCTCCGACTTGCAAGGCCCCCGCGGGTTGGTTTACTCCGATCAAGTTAAACGGGGTTAAAACGAAGGTTAAGAATTTCTTACAGCCCAAATTCCCGAAACACGTAACTGTAAACGCTCGCGCGCGCCGCTTCAGCAGCACCCAGGCCGGCCCGAGCCACGGGACGTGCACGTCGACTGTCCTTGCCGCTATGGAAAGCGCCGCGGGTCAAGGAAAGAACAGACTCTGTAAGCGCAAGTGAGCTTGCACAAGCGAGGCTTGCGTTTTCAGGGGCGCCCAAGGAGGTCCCAGACAGTCCCAAGAAAGGGTTCCACGGAGGTCCCAAGGCAGCCCTGGTTGGCTTCGCCTCGGTTGCACACCCCCCAAAAACCAGCAATGCATAAGGGTTCATGTTCCTCCGGAGTTGTGGCAGATGTTGTAAAGATTAGGAAGTACGACCGGTGACAGCGATGGCAGGTAGAAGGAAGCTAGTTCACCCTCACCATGTTTAGTGTGCCTCCTGCTTGCTTTCTGTCTTCACAACCCCGCCCCCGCCTCCCCCAAGCCTAGAATTGCCCCTCGCCCCGAGCGGATTGGTTTAACATTATGATTCTGTTCATAGGGCTCTAATGAGTGTGAGCAGAAATGAACCCCATCACATTCAGGGCCCATCACGCTGAAGCTCACTCTGCGACCGGAATCCGGCTTGCAAACCTGGCCCCGGACACTTGGCACGTCATTCATAGCGTTTTTCTTCTCTAAATAAGTGCTAAGCCTAAGCTTCTAGGAGACCACGTGGCACCCGCGTTCTTTTGCGTGGGAATGCACTAAAAATCGGCGGGGCACGTTTGGGTTTTACAACGCGAATTAAGGGGAGGGGAGGGCCCCGCTGGACCACGTTTTCGTGTAGTTGCAGCGTTGTAGTCCAAGCGCCTGCCCAGCCGGTGCGTTGGTGTGTGGTCTGTAAAGCCTGGAGTGGGCTTGCCATATGGGTGGGCTTGCTTTTGGTACCGCCAAACGGTCAACCGTCCGGCTTCAACACGAGGGGCCCAAATAGTATCGCAAGAATGCCATCAGGCAAGCAGCATGATCGAATTGTCTGCAAGAAGGCCTTCTGCAATGTTCGGCAATGTCACAGCAAGGTCCGTGCAAACATCTTGGATGCTGCAGCACCATTAATGCTTTGCGGCAATGTGCCCGATTGGCCAGCAAAATGCGTGGTTTCCGGCTTCGTTTTTGGGGCTGTTTTTTGGGCAGCTTTCTTCATGCCAGCAGCAGCCAAGGCAGAGAATCTGCCGCGCCGTGGGCGCAGTTTCGGAACCGCAGAATTTTCGTTTTTGGGGTCGTGCTTTTGGCTCCAAGTTTTTGTTTATTTGAGGGCCCGAAAAACTGACCCAGGCACATTCAAAGCCCATCACGCTGAAGCTGACTCTGCGACCGGAATCCGGCTTGCAAACCTGGCCCCGGAAATCATGCTTTCAAGCAACCTAAACCAGCTCAAGAGATGAGTTAGCTGAAGTGCTAACTAAGCCTAAGCTTCTATGAGACCACGTGGCACCCGCGTTCTTCTGCACGGGAGCACACTGGGTTTCGGTGGGACCCGCGTTCTTCTGCGTGGGAATGCACTAAAAATCGGCGGGGCACGTTTGGGTTTTACAACGCGAATTAAGGGGAGGGGAGGGCCCCGCTGGACCACTTTTTCGTGTAGTTGCAGCGTTGTAGTCCAAGCGCCTGCCCAGCCGGTTCGTTGGTGTGGTCTGTAAAGCCCGGAGTGGGCTTGCCATGTGGGTGGGCTTGCTTTTGGTACCGCCAAACGGTCAACCGTCCGGCTTCAACACGAGGGGCCCAAATAGTAAGGAGTTCAGATGCATGAGAATCATGTTAAGTATTAGTCAGTTCTGATGCATGGGAATTGCTGCCCCAACAGGGGGAGGGGGAGGGGAGGGGGGGGGGGTCCCACAAAAAAGGGGGGGGGGGGGGTGCTACAAAATTCTGCACCGGATCCAGGTCTGCTTGTTCCAGACGCTTCTCGGCAGCAGGAAGCCGAGGCGAATATGATTCCTTCAATTTAGTAGGAATTTAAAGAGCTCCGATGCCTCACGAGATCTCCCGAGGCTACCCTTTTGAAACGCAAAAGACATTTCAAAAAACATCTTGCCGCGCAACGTTTTGCTGCAGCTGCGCTCGACTGTCTATGATGGCATCTGTGGCAGCTGCTGTGTAGATCAGCTCGTACTCACGAGTGATGGCCTGGCATGAACTCACATGCGATGCCGAATCGCTGAGAACATGGCATGGTGCTCAGTCAGAAGCAAGTGAGGCTGCCCATGCATGAATTCCGTGGTGCAAGCCGTCAGGGTCCTTTTTCTCCAAACGTCGGGCACGTGTGGATACATTCTTCGTGACAACAGGCCTCATACTTCATGCATTGCTGGAGTGCCTGGAGTGCCGCCCCCCAAAAGCCCCCCCGCGCCCGCGCCCGCACACACAAAGCGAATCCCGCGCAGAGTAAACTCAAAAACATGCCCCGCAGTTGGTTTCGACCCCCCCCCCACCCCAGAATCCAACTCAGAAAATCGCGCTCTGGATATCCGCACTAAGACAGTAACTGCAACTATCAGTAACTTTTGAAGCGTTGCGAGAGGATACTGGAATCTCTGCCTGCCTTGATTGCGAGCTGCTTGTCGCGTTTCTTGCAGTTTTTGCAGTTTCTGCTAGTCACCTCAGTCTTTCACAAATCCGCCTCGGTGCAGTCCACCAGGAGCCCGTGCCTGCAACTGCAAGGAAGCACAGAAGATGGACCAGAAAAAAACCTCGAGAGCTTTTTTGCATGGCAAGCTCTCGCCTCTTGTGCCTCACTTTTCTCTCGAGGAGAATCGGGAGACTCTCAGAATCGACTTTGATTCTCTTGGAGAGAGAGAGAGAGGGAGGGAGGGAGGGAGAGAAAGAGAGAGAGAGAGAGAAAGAGAGAGAAGAAAAAAATCAAAAAGAGATTTCGCTGGCTCTTGCTCGTTTGCGAACAGGCTGCTTACAAGTAGCTCTTTAGTAGGTAGCTCGCTCGCTCTCTCTGTCTCCCTCTCGCTCAGTCTCCCTCTCTTTGTCTCCTATTTTAATTCATTTTCTCCTCTAACTGAGGCCCGGGCTCCGATGCGTCTGCGGCCTCTGAGCAGACCGCGAGCTGAGATGCAAGAAGGACACACACACACCAAAACCAAACAAAACAAGATGAGACTCCAAGGAAAAGCAGTACACTTGTTTGTCCTCTCTCTCTCTCTTTCCACACATAAGAACTTTGTCTGAAAGGCTTTTTACACTACTCTTCGCACCTCGCTCTTTTTGTTCACTTTTCGCTCTTTGCCCGCGGCCGGCTGGTTCTTCAGGGCTTCCTTGGCGCGCTCGATCCGCTGCGACTGGCACAGCTGCACATCCTGTAGCTTTTTCATGGAAGAAGCAAGACACAATAAGACACAAAAAATCTCACACACTTTGGAAAGGGGATGCGATGGGTTGCGACGGGATGCGATGGGTTGCGCGTAGCGCAGATTGCGTAGATGGCCTTCTTGGCAAAGTGGTTGGCGCAGGCCAGGCAGACGCACCTCAGATTGGCCGCCGGGTTGCTCGGCTGACTCTTTGCCGCGAATCGAGATGCATCGAGGCTGTGTGGCCCCTGGCCACACGGCGAAGCAGGGGATGCTGATGAGGAAGTAGAAGGCGGCGAGGTACATCTGAAGAATGGGAACTGGAATTGATGTGCTCGAAAGTGTTTACAGCATTTAACAGCAATGTTCGTGTTCTCGAAGCGCCTCCGGGAGCTGGGCAAAACGGAGGTGATAGAGAAGGTACAAGGAAGCCTCCCACAAAGCCACTGCCACCCACCCCCCCTTTTCAACTTTTCCCCCCCTTTCCCCCCCCCCCCCCCCATATCCCCCTATTTTCTAAGTCCTCAACTCAGAGCAATTACCCAAGAGAGAAGCGGAACGGTCAACGCCACTGTCGCTGTGAGATGTCTCAGGCTCCCGGGCCAGTTGGAAGACCGTCAACAAGCCTCTCAAACAGTGCTTTAAAGGTGTATGTCAGTGCGGAGAGAGAAGCCTCAAGCAGCGACTTGTGAGAGACCACTTTTGTTTCGGCTGAGTCTGCGGCCATAGATGAGATTCACAAAGCCCTGCCCCAGAAGGGGAGATGTGCGCAGAACTGCTGCTCAAGCATCTGTGCCCTTTTTGAGGATGAGCTGCTTTACATCGTGAAGTGCGAGGCGCTGAGTTGGCCCATGCAGGCAGGACATTGAGCACTGTGACAGCGTGTAGCCCCTGCGCCTGCGCATGCCTGGCCCTCCTGTGACAGCCGCTGTTGGAATGGAAGCCCCGTGTTCTCTTCAGGAATTTGCTCTCGAAAGATCGCTCTCTCTCTCTCTCTCTCTGAGTCGGACTGTTCCCCGAAGAGACATGTTCCGCGACATGTTCCAAGACATGTTCACGTGGTCCCCCTGCCTGGTCTGGAAAACCGTGAAAAGCGAGCAGAGGACGATCGGAATGGAAGCACACGTGCCGAGCCTCTCGTTGGGCGCTATAGATACTACCTGGAGTTGGGCTTTGCTTGAAAGAATCGGCAATATACCTTTCTCACATGATGGTTTTGTTGTTGGATGCAACTAAAGATTCTCAGCTTCCCGGCCCGAGCATTGCCACAGGGTTCAAGGTGATCAGCTCCTTGAGGAGCACGGGCACCGGGTCTTCGACCGCACAAAGGAGAACGCAAGAACCGCCACCGACACCTCCTCCCGCCTGAGAGCCGGAGACACAGAGGGGGCCTGTGACCCCCGTAAGGTTTACAATGTGCTTCCTCTGAGTAAGGCTACTCCAGCTTGCCTCGGCGCTGCGCGCCAGGCGCTGTTCGAGCACGAGCCGCTCGTCAGTTGCCTCGAGGTCTCCCCATCTCAACCCATCTCAACCTCGGTTCCCTCCAATCTTCTTTATGCCTCTAGGGCCTCATAGGGCCTGAAGGGCCTGATTGGCCTCTTGGCCTCTTGGCACGAGATCACGCCTGCATGGCAAAGAGGTACCAAACCAGGACTGCCGGCATGATCGTGTGGCAGCACCTCATCGCGGATCAAGTTCACACCCGCGCGAAAAGTCAAAATCCCCCCCCCTCGCGCCATCGTGTGGCGCCAACGGTGGCAATTCAGAGCTCTGCTGGCTGACCATGGGGTGTTGTATGAGAAACAGACTGCACGTCAACGGCCCATGAGCGTTTGCGTCCGGAATCTTTATTGCGGCGAACCGCAGCTGCTAACCTTTCAGGGCCACGCGCGAAGTAGTAGAAGGGGTGAATAATCTGAAACCTGGCAGTTGGGAATCTCGCTTCGAACGAGACTATGATGGTCAAAATGGCCGGCACGGCATGAAAAGGAGCTGAAGACAGTCAAGGAGCCTCAGGCAAAAACAACACGAGCACACACAGACAGAGGGAGCGACATACGTATTGTTGATATTGTATTATTGCCTATTGCCGACAAGCCGGTATATGTACATGCACCACACCAGAATAAATGCGATATTGGAGAAGAGGAGCAAGTCCATGTGGGAAAAGAAACTGGTCTGTGCACTCGCAACAAGCAACAAGCCCTGTTTCATGTGGGGCATCTCTAGTCCATGCTCTCTTTCGAAAACACTGCATGCGACACGCTCAACGATGATGACATCTGTATGTTCAAGAGAACTGCTGACAGGTTAACAACTCACTCCACCAGCACCCACCAGCGCCGCGGCTGCTCAAGCGGCTGACGGGACAATCTTGTGACGACAAGACGTACATAAGACCGAAGTCCAGCCGCGTTTCTGCAAACTAAGGCAGGCGGCTGCATGGCTGGAGGCCACACAGAAAACCCCATTGTTACGGCCTCTGCTGCGGCTTTGGCCAGTGGAGAGCCCAAGCCAACTGAAGGCGGGCTTTCGTTCTGAAGCCGTCAAAAAAACAGGAGAAAAAAACACTTAAGATCTGAAGTGCCGTAATGTGCCGTAATACCTCTCTCGGAAAAACCAGCTTCTAGTGGCTGCACCACGACTCTCCCTGAGCCAAAGTTGTGCCGATGCTGACACTGCGGCACTCAGTCCACTGTTGCTTTCATGAAATCAGCTGCTGGGTTCCGCTGCAATTCCTGGAAGTCAAACGACCTACTCAAGAGTGGCAAACATCCGAGCGCCGGGCCACAAGAGCATCCAGAGTGGTAACAAAAACAAGCACGGCCTCCGAAAATCAGAGAATGAAGCTGTCTCTTCTCGCTTGCTTGCTGCGTGAGTCGTGAGAACATCACCCAGCGACAGAGAAAAGAGAGAGCGAGGGAGGGAGAGCGAGACAGAGAGAGAGGGAGAGGGGGAGAGGGGGAGAGAGGGAGAGAGCGAGAGGGGGAGAGGAAGCAAACAAGACAAAGCTGGAGCCCCCCTCTCTACCCCGGCGCTTCAAGAGGAACTGGCGGAAGAGCCTGGGCTCGGACAAGTTGCACGCTCTACCGATGTGAGAATCAAAACCCTTCAACCGGAAGGCTCCGGCTGCTGTCGCGGCCTGGCACGTGAGCGCAAAGCCGTGCCCGTGTGCAATTCCCAAAATCTTGGGATCCGCGCACCTTTCCTCATGGGGCTGCATCAGAAGAACCGGTAGCAATGTCACCCTGTGAAACGCGATGAAACAGAGCAGAATCTGCTAGAGACGATAGTGGTGTTCAAACTTCTCTGGTCAACAATCCAGCCGAGGAGCCATCCAAACATGACCCCGCAAACCTCTGCTGTGCAGATCACAAGAAGGCGGCACGATCACAAAAGGAAGTAATACAACGAGATGGATTACAAGACTCTCGCAATACAATTGTCCGCTTTTTTGGTATGCGAGCCCAAGGGGCGGTCCAGCGCATCAAGATTTGGGCCTCCTCGTCCTACACAAGACACACAAAAACAGCTCAATCTGTTCAGCACATGCGCTTAATTTTGTTCAAGCCCCCAGGTTAAAGCGTTGAGAACGGATCAGAACGGATCAGAACGGATCAGAACGGACACTTCAGACTTCTGAGTTGCCGTGGTTGGCGCCTCCATTGCCAAGCAGGCCTGTTGCAGATCTCTGAGTCTAGCTCGTTAGCTCTCACGGCTCTCACGGCTCTCACACTCGGACTAACACAGACACCCCTGTGATCGCACTGGCGCACCACGCGCGGGGAAGGCGAGCGGGCCGCGACGGGCTCTGCTTGCGCTCCCGGCGCTCCCAGCGTGGCCGCCGGAGGGCCTTCAAATGGCGCGAGCTGAAAGTCTCAACAATAGCGCCTTCTTTGAGAGCTGTTGGCTGCTGGCTGTTCTAGCTTTTCCAGCAGGCAAGGGGAGTTTTTTCGTCGTAGGCTGTGACTTGTTAAACCGCTACGCTCGGGACGCGTACCCGAGTCCCCCGCCTCCAATCTCGGCTCCGTTCTCTCCGAAAACGCCTTGAGCGGGGACTCATTGAAAATACTTACTATGTGATCTGTCGGTTCTATCTCAGTCAACATACCACTTACTTATGAGTCCTACTTAGTTCCAACGATTCAAAGTCTAAATGCATGCGATAAACCTTGCGGAAATTTGGTATTATGTCGGCGTAGACCCCAGTGCAAGACCACGTCAACCAAAAAAACAGAAGCGCACCGACGAAACTCCCCAGGACTGCGAAAAGAGCACCCCGAGATGATTCTGAGAAGGCCCCGGCAAACGAACTACCATGGTCCGACGGTCCCAAAAACCGCGATGCAAAAACAATCCAAAACAGGGCCCCAGAAAGCGGACAGTCTTGCAGAAGCATGAGCACTGAGGTGAGAGCGCCTTGTGCGACATGCAATTCCCTTGCCATGTTTTCGCAACACGGAACGCGGCAAGCCTCCAAAACGCACGTGACTTCAGCGACAGCACAATTTCGAGAACGGAATGCGCACGAGACCTATGCGAGAGCGCAATTTGGCACCAGGCAAGAAGCGCCTATTTGCAAGGTTCGGACACCTCTTGACGCTTTCCGGCCCTGCAGAAATGGTGGCAAAGTTTCCTTCAGCATCTGTAGATGGCATCATCTGGGACCAAAAGGGCGCATGTGCACGCCAACCATTAAGTCACAAGTCTTGCAAAAGCAGGCGCCGGCCAAGGGGGGCCTAATCCAAGTTGGAAGCTGGGAGAAGGAGATTTTGCCACCTTCCTTCCTTCCTTCCTTCCTTCCCAGCCATTGCCGACCTTCCCCATAAGCAAAACCCCAAGCTTCCACTGGTCCACCCAACTTGGCCCAGTCAAGCATTCCTTGGCGAGGCCACTTGGAAACGAGAATGGCGCCGCAACTCCGGAAGAAATGCAGCTGGCGCCAAACTGCCAAGCCATCTGCTTCTCTTCGCTTTGAACGAAGGAACTTCAAAGTGCAAGCACTGTGGGGAGGAAGGGCGAAACTCTCAACGCCACAAAAGGTGAAGTGTTCTTCAAGAGCACGAAGCAACAAATTGCACATCCCGGCGGCTGGCATCGAGCTCGCTCGGGTGGAGAGTGAGCGAGCCGTCGTCATCTCCTTGTCGGAGCCAGAGCGTGACCTTCGATTCAATTAACAGGCTCGCCGTCACATCAGCATATAATGATCTCTCGTAAACAACGTGCGAGTGAGCGATTGAGTGTTCTTCGTGCCTGTGGCTTGGACAACAGCTGCTGCTGCATCAGCCCCACGTCGGCATACCTCCGGGCTAGAACAAATACAGAACAAAGAAACGAAGAAACAGGCAACAGTCAAACACGCAAAGGCGCACACGCGCACATGCGAGCATGCGAACATGCACAAACACACACACACACACACACACACACACACACACACCCGCGCGCGCGCACGCACGCACGCACAGAAAACACTCTCTGACTAACACTGATCTGCAGGCACAAACCAAATGAAAGGCGTGTGGGCCCGATCTTGCCTTCAGACACTTACATGGTGTCACTCAAAAGAGAGCGGGGGGGGGGGGGGGGGGAGGTAGGGCACACATCATTGACGGCGACGATGGACGATCCCAGGTTAACCTGCTCAGCGCTGCTTAGCACTGCTTAGCGAGCTCAGGACTCGTAGGTGTGTCATGCTCATACTGTCAGAATCAGAGAAGTCATAGACCTGTAGGTAAAAGCCGAATTTAACTGGGGAGTGTGCAAGTTGGTGCAATGTTGCGAGGGCAGCTTTGGCGCGCTTTGGCCGATATGTGAGTCCGGGTGGACATGCGGGCAGATCATGCGAGCGGAGAGGAGTGCGTGTCGGCCGCATTGCGGGGCCAGGCATGTTGTCTGGCATGTTGTGGCTTTGGGGGAAGTCCGAGCGCACTCTTGTGCAGACATCGAGCTCGTTGAATTTATAAGGGCGAATCCGCTAAGCATCGAGGCATCAGTTGGTGCAGGATTCTGGTGTCTCCTTGGTCAGCGGAGCGACGGGTGTCGGCGCAGCTTCGAGCCTGGCTCCAAAAGGGCCCGCCAAGGCCATTGCATGCTATCCTGTGCCACAGCGATTCTGCGATTTTGCGAGATTGCAGTTGCTCAATGAGCCAGGTGTGCGCGAGGCTAGGGAAGTCCGCGTCCTGGCATGCATCGGCTAGTACGAGATTACACTTAAGATTCACTTGCAAGGCACGGTACTTCAGGGGACACCTTGCCTGCGACGCCTTGCCGTCACCTTCAAGCAGAGCAATACGCAATCTGCATCCCATCGATCCGCGTGCCCCAGCCGCCCCAGCCTTGAGGGTCTTCGCCCAGAGCCTATGCGACTATACGATGGTCGCACAACCCTGACAACGAAGCAAACACGCCCCCCCGCCCACATGTTCTCCTCATTCCCCCATCCGGCCTGCTCAACAAGCTCCTGCGATGAAGAAATGTTCAGACTTGAACAGTTCTGATGTGAAAGGCTTCGAAAAGTCACAACAGACCCTATGAGCAGTTCGGCCGGGCGGTGTGGTACGCTAGAAGGGGTTGCTGAATCAGACAAAGAATAGGAAAGGCAATCCCTTCCGATGTACACTTTCTGGAAAATCCTGCCGGAACCGACCCCGCTTTTTCAACCCTATTCCAAATTTGGGGGTGGGTTGAGGGCTCCCAAAAGCCTCAAACCAACCAACATCCTGAAGCTCGCTTCCCTCCCTCCCTCCCTTCCCTCCCAGTCATTTCGCAGTACTTAGGGTTTACGTAATTATTTGGACCCCAAACATGACATTTGCGTAAAAACATCCCCCTAATTGCAAAAACACATTTCGAGTTTCTATTGGGGGGGTTGGGCCCCGTCTGATAATAGGGGGAAGGGATTCGGTTTGTGAACTTCCTGGTGGGCGGTTGCTCCCCCCCCCCCCCCCCCCGCTTTTCGTTAACCCCCTTTCCATGTTTTTTGCCCCAGCCGTTGGCGAGGCTTTGACAAGAAGTCTCACACAGAAGAAGCTCTTTCGCATTCTTTCTCCCGGACATGCAAAGTGCTATCTTTTTGATCGCTCTGATCATGATTTAAAGTTGAAGTATCAGAGAAGAGCGGAGGTTACGTAAAGCTCCTCCGGGGAAAGGTCCCGGCTACGGCGATTCCATCGATCCAGGAGCGAATCCCTCCGGATGTCCTCGAAGAGAGCAAAGCGCTGTGCAAAGAGACAACAAGAAGAGAAAGAAGAGACTACACAGCGACACAACTTTAATTTGAAGGAGACTAACAGTTGACAGCATTTACAGAACATTGTTCTCATGACTCTCTCGAACTCCCTTTCTCTCTGATCGAGCTGCCTCCACCACAAGGCACTCCAGGCCATCGGAACCTCTCCAAAAACCGCAAAGACACAACACGAGTGCCAAACTCAACACGGGCGAGCGTCTCAGAGAGCGGTCTGCGATGCTTCTTCAGTCATGGCAGGGGTACCCAGGAGAAACAATCAAGCAAGCAAGCGCACGCTAACAAAAACACGAGTTGGTCAACAACAAGGGATGAAGTCAGCTGAGCGACTCGGACGAAATCCAAGGCCTCGCGACTCGCAAGAGTTCCCAAGAGTTCTCTTCGGAAGGCTCGGCAATTCGCACTTCAAGCATAAATACTAGGCTCAACTCCGTGCAGCGGGCACCCGGTGTACCCGGTGCATGGCATATAGTCAGCCAGATAGTCAGAAACGATGGGTAAGACGACTAGATCGTGAAGTTGAACTTGCACCCAACAGGACCAAAAGTTGTACCGTGTGTGTGTGCGTGCGGTGTGCCACTATGGCTGCTCATGGCTGTGTATGGCGCTGGCCGTAAAGTTGGAAGTCCTCGCACAGCGCGGCGCATTTCGAAAGCAAAACAAAGCAAACATGAAATTGCCCTCACATTGCGCAGGTTCACACGTATTCACAGAGACTCGCAATAGAACTCTCAACTGTTCAATGCTTCTGGTCTCGGGTCTAGGAGACAGGATCGGGCGTCCTCCAAGCCAGGGTCTTTGGCCAAGTCCACCTGGAGTGACTTAAAGTCCTCTTTGTAGAGGACTCTCGTTACGCAGAGACACGTTCAAAAGAGAAGAAAAAAGGCTATAGGGGCTTCTTGTAAGGTTTTGCAGGCTTCAGGGCCTTCTTTTTACCTTATTGCCTACGTATTGCGGCTTCTATGACACCATGATATATGTCGTCTATCGGAGAGCAGAGAAAGCTCTCCCCCTCAAGTTCTCCCTCAGGCTTCTTCATCTTCTTCTACCGGGCATGGAGGACAGGGCAGATCCCTGAACCTCCAAGCGCTGGGCACGCCCTGGGTGCTCTCTTTCTTCTTCTTCTTCTTCTTATTCTTCTTCTTCTTCGGGGCTTGAGGAAAACAAAGGGCCCCCCGCGCACTGGGCGCAAGTTCGGTCTCGGTGAGACTTTCGCAACGTGGGATCTGCTCAGACGGTAGGAGTTCACCGGAGACCCTGCCCGAACACACCCATACCACCTCACTAGTCAACCCTCTACACACCACCCGGGGAGCCCAGCGTCATCGACACTCTCTTGCCTCGGTGGTGAAACCGCCGGATCATATGCGCTGTCATTACCCTTGCACCTTAAGGCTGCGGGTCTGTGATGCCTAGTTCGCGCTCCGGCCAGCCTGCAATTCCTGTCGGAGACCCCTACTGCATGCAACCTATAATCACCGCTCACTGTCATTGTCTAGCAGGAACTGCTACGGGTGCCCGAGACATGGTTCCTTAGTATTAGGCTGCATTCCCCTCAATCCTCTTAACTTCCCAACTTCCCCCCAAGTCACACGAGCAACCTTCCCGAAGACCTGCCTCTCCCCCGAAACCCACTCTGAACCCTCAAGTATTGGAGCGGTCTGCGCAGCCTGTACTGTTCCTATCTTCTCCTACGTTCCCTCTCATTGGCACAGTTCTTCTCGTTGCTCGGCTCCCCCGGGCAATTCTCGGCTTCCCTCTCCGCCAGATGTCGCTGATGCTGTCTGGAGGTTTTCCAGGCCGCCATGCTGCCCCGGTGACTTCCAGCGTTTCTTCGCCCGTCGCCGCTGCCATGGCTTGCCCCGTTCCTTCCTGGCTGTCATGCACCACTACCGGCGGCGCTTCGAAGTGTTCCTGGAGCCACTGGTCGAGGGCTGCGATTGCCCCGCTCACCACCTGTGCCAGCGCTGTCTCCAGGTACGGAACAATGGCTGCCAGTTGCCCTCGGACCCGTTGCAGCACACAGGGCAATGCTGCTATGTTCCCCCGCTTCACTGCTTCTTCTGCTTCATCTAGGGCAAGCACGTCTACGGTCTCTCTTTCTCTCTTTCTCTCTTTCTCTCTTTCTCTCTTTCTCTCTTTCTCTCTTTCTCTCTTTCTCTCTTTCTCTCTTTCTCTCTTTCTCTCTTTCTCTCTTTCTCTCTTTCTCTCTTTCTCCCTTTCTCTCTTTCTCTCTTTCTCTCTTTCTCTCTTTCTCTTTTTCTCTCTTTCTCTCTTTCTCTCTTTCTCTCTTTCTCTCTTTCTCTCTTTCTCCCTTTCTATCTTTCTCTCTTGCTCTCTTTCTCTCTCTTTCTCTCTTTCTCTCTTCTCTATTTCTCTCTTTCTCTCTGTTTCTCTCTTTCTCTCTTTCTATCTTTCTCTCTTTCTCTCTTTCTCTCTTTCTCTCTTGTCTCTCTTTCTCTCTTTCTCTTCCCTTCTTTTTTCTCTTTCTCTCTCTTTCTCTTTATCGTCCGCTCGCTGAAAACCTCTCTCAGAAAAGCGGCCTCTCTCTCTCTCTTAAAAGAAGGAGGGCTTCTTTGGATGGATCGTCGTAGGTCTCTCTCTTCTCTATCTCCTTTCTTTTTCATGCTCTCCTCTCTCTCCGTTTCTATCTCTTTCTCTCTTTTTGCTCGCCTTGGTTGAAGTAGCGCGCCGACTCCGCCGGGTGCCCGAGCTGGGCCTCGCCCACTGCCACGGCTCTCCCCCCTCTTCCTCCCTCTCCCGCCCAGCAGCCTCAATGCAGAACAACAAATGCAATTGTACAACCTATCTCTTCTCTCTCTTTCTCGTCTCTCTACTTCCCTCTCTCTTTCTCTATCACTTCTTCATCCACGCACGTCTGCGCCCCCTCACCGCCGGTGGGCCCGACTTCGCCCCCCCCCCCCCGATCTCCGCTATGGACCTGTCTTCTGCAAGAAGCCGCCCCTTTTGTGCGAAACCGCGAAACCTGCCCGTGCGCCCTCCTACGCCTTTGCTCATCTGCTCCCCGTTCAGCAGTCCTGGTGCACAATGTAGTTGTGGTCCGTTGTGCCCCCCCCCATAACTGACTAGCTGACTCCTCCAGTCCTGCAGTCTGTCAAGGCCCTCCGAAACCACAGGCCCCCGGTGGCTGGATTCCTCTTCTCGTCTTTGAAAATCTTTGTTTCTTTCGCTCTTTCTTTGGGCATTCTCTTTCTCTCTTTTTTTGTACTTCCACTCTCTTGCTATCCTTGGTTCCCTCTTTCTCTGCCTCTGGCGAGAGTACATGGTGGCCGCCGTCGCGGCGCAGGAACCGCAAATCAGCAGCTCCACCGTCCCCAGGTACAATACCTCAGCACACACAGTCTGCTCAGCTTTATTCTGATTATCTCAGAATGACTGTTATGTCGCTGTCCATCAAAAAAGAACTTGGCAACTGATGTAGACGCAAAAGACGGACGCAAAATGGCTGCAACGGCATGAGCGACACGCCGGGGCACCAAAGGCGAGTCCTCCTTGAAGCGGAGCTTCTCGTAGTCTTCTGCCTGAGTCTGCCATCGCTTTGCTCTCAACGTCTCTGCGTGACACGAACATTCGACATGCAAAACGCCGACACGCAGAGGCGAAAACCCGAGAGTACACGGCATTCTGAGCCCTTATGGGCACCAGCGCAAAAAGCAAAAGAGACCTGACCTGGGCTCTAAACTCTAACCACGGGGAAGAAAGTTACAAACCCTGAGGCATGGCAGCTGCAGTGCATGCTCTGCAGCATGCTCTGCAGCCACTGAGAGCCTTCGCAGCATGGGCTTTCAGCGCCGATACTTTCGCGAGGCTGCATCGTCACAATCCGGCGGCACTTATGGGCTTGTTAGGGCCTACAGGGTCAATGCCTGCGCGCCGTTCATGAAACAGCGACTTAAACGCGTACAGCTGTCCCTGGCTCATCTCTGCCATGCCCCGATAATCGCGCCTCGGCCCCCTGGCCGTGGGAGTTTCACTCACTGCGTTCAAGCACAAACTGATCCATTCACTCACGGGTGTTCAGGAAGTGTCCTTGCCTCTTCTTGCAGTCACTGTCCCTGACCTCTGTCTCTTGCTTTCCCCCTTGATCTCGTGTTTCGACTGTTTCGCAGTTTTTCCCGAAAGCTTCAGCGAAGGGTTCTTCGGATAAAAGTTCGCACCATCACTACACTAATCATCACTACGCTACCATCACCACAGTACCACCACCACAGTACCATCACACTACCACCACCACACTACCATCACCACGCTGCCACCGCCACAGTACCATCACCACAGTATCATCTCAGCTGCATCGCTTCTGTACGCTGTTTACTAAATTCTCTCTTATTTCTTAGGCTGGGGTTGGTTTCGCCGCGGCTAGCGCGATGCACCCCCTCTGCGAGGATCGTGCGTGTCGGAGCGCTCCCGCTGTGCGTTTTCGCCCGTTTTGGAACTGAACCGTGCACCCTCTGCGGGGATCGTGCGTGTCGGAGCGCTCCCGCTGTGCGTTTTTGCGCATTCTTGACTGGCCTGTCGCACCCTTTGCGGGGATCGTGCGTGTCGGAGCGCTCCCGCTGTGCGTTTTTGCGTATTCTTGACTGGCCTGTCGCACCCTTTGCGGGGATCGTGCGTGTCGGAGCGCTCCCGCTGTGCGTTTTTGCGTATTCTTGAGTGGCTTGTCGCACGCTCTGCGGGGATCGTGCGTGTCGGAGCGCGCTGTGCGTTTTTGCGTATTCTTGCGTGGCCTGTCGCACCCTCTGTGGTACAAACGTAGCACGCCGCCGGAGCTTCAGGAAAGTCGACTTTTATAGTACAAATGTAGTACGCCGCGGACGCCCGGAGCTTCAGTGGCTGGAAAGTCGACTGTTGGAGTAAAAAATGTAGCACGCCGATGGAATTCCGCATGGTTGGACACCTCGCAAATAGCATGGCAGCGGAATTCCGCATGCTTGAAAACCTCGCAAATATTATGGAAGCGGAATTCCGCATGCTTGAAAACCTCGCAAATAGCATGGAAGCGGAATTCCGCGTGCACGAAAACCTCGCAAATAGCATGGAAGCGGAATTCCGCATGCTTGAAAACCTCGCAAATAGCATGGAAGCGGAATTCCGCGCGTGTGGAAACCTCGCAAATAGCATGGAAGCGGAATTCCGCGTGCTTGAAAACCTCGCAAATAGCATGGAAGCGGAATTCCGCGTGCACGAAAACCTCGCAAATAGCATGGAAGCGGAATTCCGCATGCTTGAAAACCTCGCCATCACCACGGTAATCACTACGCTACCACCACCACACTACCACCGCCACATTACCACCACCACACTACCATCACCATCACTACACTACCACCACCACACTACCACCATCACACTACCACCGCCACACTAGCACCACCACACTACCACCAGAACACTACCACCACCACACTACCACCACCACACTACCATCACCACATTACCATCACCCCACTACCATCACCTCAGCTACACCGCTTCTCTACCCGATTAAATTCCATCTTTTTTTCGTTTCGCGCTCTCTCTGCCGTCGGCACCGCATTGAGACTACACTACCGATCACACCACGGCACCACGATCACCGCACTGACAACACAACCAACACGTGTCAGTTGATGTCTTCGCACTGATTGCTTTCGGGATAATCGGTGTCTAGTTTGAAGCCTCACACTACGCCATCCAAGAAATCTCGGCCTCGGCTCCTCCCCAAAAGCACCCTCTCAGAGAGCAGAATCGCTCTTGGAAGCTTGGCAGCTGCTCCGGTTTCTCTACTTGAGAGCGCGATGTAAGTGAAGCTTCTGGTACAAGAGACAGCAAATTCAAACAAGATCCAAGAGTACATCGCACCATAGGGCTCTGTCAAGTTGCACTTGTCCAAACTGCTCCCAACTCTTGGGACTCTGGTGTTCTTTTCTTTAGACACCTGTCTCTTGTTAAATGCCCTCTAAGCTGCTAAGCCCGATGCTCTGGGATCCAGGTCTTCACTGCCAGAGCGGACGAGGCCTCAGCTCAGAGCTCAGAAATCACCAGAAATCGCGAGTGCAGAGAAAGAACCTACAAATTGCGCGTCAAAAAACACCTATACGGAATACAGAGGTCTGGGAATTGCTGGCCTCCCATAGGGCCTCTATTCTCATCGAAACACTCTATTTTCTCCCACTCCACACTTCCGAAGGAACGGTCGGGATCGGGCACGTTAGAAGTATGGCGCACGGCCTGTTAATGTCTTTTATAAATCACGAAAAAACATCACGATTGCACGATTGCGCGATCGCGGCACTTGCCACTTGCGATCTCTCCCGGCTTGTGGGTCCACCCCTCGCACGGCACGCAAAAGTCTCTGCCAATAACCCAAGAACAAAGAGAATTCTCATCACGGTGAGTAACTCTGAACTTTTGAGTCCTTCTCTGAAGCTCATTCTCTTCGCCGGCAAGACCCTGCGCGCCTGAAAGCGCCCCCGCAGTGTAAGTTGTCCAAGACTTTTTGAGGGCAAAAAACGGGGGTGGGGGGGGGGGGGGGGGGGGGGGGGGGGGGGGGGGGGCAGCGTGGGGTTTCTTGCTTTCGTTCTTTCCTTCTTTATCTTTTCCTGTTTTTCTTTTTTTGTTTCTGTCTTGCTGTCTTTCCATCTTTCTGTCTTTCTCTCTCTCTCTCTCTCTCTCTCTCGTTCTTCTCTTTCTAACCTACGGAAGGGGGAATGGAGGTTTTGTCCTAGTAAAAAACCAAGAAATTCGACAATAAACTAACCCCAAAAATAAGAACTCCGAAAAGCCCCCCCCCCCCCCTACCGGCCCCCTCGTGGGCAAAGCGCTTTTCACTCCTTCGGTCTCTCTTTCTTTCCCTCTTTCTTTCAGCGCATCCCGATCTCAAAACTCTCCGCAGTTCCTGGCGCATGGCACATGGCAGAGGAGTTCATCTCAACAGCACGGTCTGAGCATGCGGACATCACAAAAGCTGTTGATCATGGTTTCTGTAAGAGCGTGTGGGCACGTGACCTTCCTTCCTCCCCGATTGCCGGCTGCCTTGCTAAACGTGCGGCCACATGTTGCACATCTTGAGCGGCGCTGCTGACCTTGATTACATTGCACTTCTTCCGTGCTTTGTCAACTCAGACGCTGATGCAAACTGTCGTTCTTGATGGGCCGCGCCAGCTGAACTTCTTGCCTCTGCCAGAGCCGTTTTGGCGGCTACGGTCCCTTTTGCGGTCCGAGAAGTTGAACATTCTGGCACGAGTGACCTGGATTGGGGCGCAAAGCAAAAAAAAAACATAAGCAAAGAACGGCACATCTGACCGGTCACGGGCTGGATCACAGGGGCAAAGCCGGGCGGGCAGCGGAAAGCATTCTGACAAACTTCTCGTGCTTCTTTTGCACAACACCGCAGCGTCAGCCAAAAGGTTGGAGCCACTTGGAGCCTCTTCTCCAGGTTCTGAGATGCCCCCCCCTACCCCCCCTCCCCCCCCCGCCCCCGCGTAATTTCTCTTTCACGGCAGTGCGACTCAAGGCCCTCCTGCTGACCAGGCAGAACGAATCTCTCTCTCGGAGTGTTGAAGACAGGGAGGGGCGCGGTTGCCGCGCTTGTCTGGCTGTGTTGTGCTAATTACAAGTGCTGGCTTGTAAGGTCCGAACACAGGACCGTGACTGCAACCATGCACACCAGCGACAGCTTCATCACAGCCTCGCTCGTGCAAGAGGCGCAAGCAAATTGGCATATCTCTGCTGAGAGACTGCTGTCCCTCCGTGCTCCTGCCTCCATGCTCTCTTTGATTTGCTCTTCTGCGCGGCAGCAACTAGCAACGCTCGCCTTCAAATCCCTTTCTCATTTGTGGTGCCCTGAGGGTCAAGTGGGACATTCCGAGAGTGCGAGGGCCCAGCACTGAGAGAACGAGGTGCTCTCTCTGCTCTCTCTGTTCTCTCTGTTCTCTCCACTCCCCGGGTTGCACTGGGAGTTCCTGGCTTGGCCGAAGGCCATGTCGACGTGCTGCCGCTGGTCCTCTGCTTCCTCCCCATCCTCCTGCTGCGAAACAAGAGGATAAGAACAGGATATAAGAAGAGGATCAACAAAAGGATAAACACTCGGCAACACACACCATTTCCTCGGGCCCCGCACCCCCGCACGCCCGCACATCCGAGCAGAGTGTGTGTGAAAGACAGTGGGGTTGGAGTGAGACAGGCGCTTAACAAAGGATCCGTGCGCGAGTTCAATCCACGCGGAGGGCTCTGAGTTTATTTGGCACACTTGGCACACTTGGCGCACTCTGCTTCAGCGTCAGATCTGAAAAATTGGCGTCCTGGTCCAGGCTCCGGTAGCGGCTCCGCTTGAAACAGCGCATGGATCGCACCACCTAAGAAACCGATGCTTTAGCCCCCAAAAAAGCGAGGAAACACAGCTCTGATAGCAAGGTGTTTGATCTCGTTTGTCTCAGACGCGTTTCTCGTATGCTCGTACGAAATGGATTCGGCACAGTGGCAGCATGAAGGCATGGAATCTGTCGTAGGTGCAAGGATGCCACGTGCTTCAGGCGCCTCAGCAAGACTTCAGCGAGGGACTGCTCTGCCATTCTTGCTCACTGTTGCGGATCTTGACTGTTGAGCCAAAGCACTTGCGCCATGATTGGCGATCCCCAAGGGATTCCATCTCCGATTTGACCCAAAGGGAAGGCCGCTTTGGGTGCAGTGAACCCCGAGCCGAGAACTGATGATGATGTGCCTGGTGCACGAATTGAACGAACTGCATGCAACTTTATGAATGTCGCAACTCACAGTAACCGGCAGGGTTGGCTCGTTGGGAAAAACTTTTCCCAGTTGGTAGACGTTGGTACTGTTCGAAACCCCCTTGCAGACCCTCCAAAATCTTTTCCCTCTCCCCACCTGTGAACCTTGCATGGCATTGAAGGCATACTGCACGATCTTTAATCTCTCTGTTTCTGAGTCTGACACCTTCTCGATCTTGCCTTTCGCGCAAAAGGAGCGCATGCTCAGGCCAGCTGGCCAGCTGTGGCTTTACTTTCGGTGGGAGCTGGCATGTACAGAGCAGCTTTGTTTGCCGCACCCTCCGAACGAAGGAGCGAAGGAGGAAAGCACGGTAGCTTGTCCATGTCCGTAGCCAGTTGCAATGCGTCTTTTCCTTTTGCTGGCAGGCCCAAGGTGAGGTCATGAGGATGTTTTTCAAGAGCATGTATAGTTGTACAGTATCGTTGTACAAAGTGCCAAGCCCTACCACTTAGATGTCT
Source organism: Symbiodinium natans (assembly GCA_905221605.1). Lineage (NCBI taxonomy): Eukaryota > Dinophyceae > Suessiales > Symbiodiniaceae > Symbiodinium > Symbiodinium natans. The sequence goes on from CAJNDS010001046.1 coordinate 357,831, forward strand.
TTCTCCTTGCTTTCGTGGACCAGCCACCTTTCTCATGATGAGAGTTCATGGCGGAAGGTCGGGAAAGGTGATTTGAATGTCAGTGCTGTCAGGTCAACTGTCACACGGGAAAGAAAAATCTCATGTTCAACGATCCTTCTCATCATCCTCGCTGTGCTTTTTATGGGTTCTATGGGATAAAGACATCTCATGTTAAACAGTTCTGGCCTATTCTGAAACAGGTTGATGGCCGCCAAGACAGGGCAGAGCAAGGGGCGTCCTGACCTGAAGGTGGTTCCTTGCCCCTCCCTTGTTATACTTGTCGGTTGAAATTCCCTAACGAAGAGGACCACTTCGCTCCCCCAGAACAAAGTCGACGAAAAACAACTCACGCCAAAACCAGCTCGTTGAACTTGACGAAATAGCTCGCACCAAACCAGCTCTTTCAACTTCACCATATGGCTCGCGCAAGACTGATTTTTTGAACTCGACCACATAGCTCGCGCCAAAACAGCTTTTTGAGCTTGACCAAAAGGCTCGCAACGAAACAACTCTTTGAAAGCCAATACAGCTCTTTGAGCTTGACCAAATAGCTCGCGCCAACACAGCAAATGGCTCGCGTCAAACCAACTCTTTTTGAAAGCCAATACAGCTCTTTGAACTCCAAGTAGCTAGCGCCAAAACAGCTTTTTGACAGCTCGCGCCAAAACAGATCTTTCAACTTGACCAGAAAGGCTTGCCCCAAAACAGCTCTTTGAACTTGACCACGTTGCTCGCGCCGAAAATCTCTTTGAACTTGACCAAATTTGCTCGCGCCAGAACAGCTCTTTGAACTTGACCAACCATCTCGCGCCAAAGCAGCGAAAAGCTCGCGCCAACACAGCTCTTTGAACTTGACCAAATAGCTCGTGATTGAACTTGACCAAGTAGCTTGCGCCAAAACGGCTCTTTGAACTTGACCAAATAGCTCGCGCCAAAACAGCTGCAAGCTTGACCAAATAGCTCGCGCCCAAACAGCTCCTTGAACTTGACCAAATAGCAAGCGCCAGAACAGCTCTTGTTGAACTTGACCAAACAGCTCGCGCCAAAACGGCTCTTTGAACTTGACCAAATAGCTCGCGCCAACACGCCTTCTTGATCTTGACCCAATAGTTTGCGTCAAAACAGCTCTTTCCTGGGTCTCCAAAAGACCCTATTACTTTTGGTTGTTTGGAAAAAACCGGGTTTTTTAGGAAACGCCCGTAAAAAAAAACAAACGCCCGTAATTCGGGAAACGCCCGTAATTCCGAGATCGGGGAGGATTAGGATTTTACGGGAAACGCCCGTAATTCCGAGACCGGGGAGGGTTAGGATTTTACGGGAAACGCCCGTAATTCCGAGATCGGGGAGAATTAGGATTTTACCGGAAACGCCCGTACTTGCAAAATCGGGGAAATGAGAATTCGGCATAATAAAATGTACCAATACAACCCACCAAGCACCAAGCTTATAGTGAAGCCTGAACCCTGTCCCCTTCCAGCTCCTGCAAGGTTGAAGGGTTTAGGGGTTTAGAGAGGGAACACAGGAATGCTCCGGCGAACCCAACTGTAAAATTTGACCCACAATCCTTCTCAAACCTTTCCCGAAGCCCTGTATAGACCAACGATATATGGACCTGCCCAAGCGACACTTATCAGGAGACTTGATAACCCCGGACCCCAGAGACCCTAAGCCTCAGCCAACCTTTCTCGAAGCCCTGTATAGCACAACAATATAGGTTATTCTGAGTTGCGTAAGCTCCGCCAGGTGAAGATGCACATGGCCCCTGCGCAAGGATGACACGCGTGTATCTGAGGCTGTTTTCTGTTGCTCAAGAAGAAGTTCGAGGCCTCTGTGGGGGGGTTTAGTTTGGGTCCCAGGGACTTAAGCTACCTTCTTTAGAGAGATTCTGGGTGGTGCATTAAGCAAAACCACCAACTTAAGTTGCGATCTACCGGATTTTTGACACCCTATTTACGTAGGTTATCAGCCGTAGCCTCTTGCTACGGTTGGGCTAAGGGACCTAGTGGGGATTTTGGGCTAGGGGCTGTTAAGCTAACGGGCAAGGGTTGCGAAAGTCGTAGACTAGAGCCTGTGTCCACAGCCATGGATCCCTTGATGAGAAAACGTGAGTCAGCAAGTCCCTCGGGGGGTCCTGTGTTGGAGGCCCCGGGTGATGCAGATGCTGCGTATGAAACAGCCTTGAGTCAAGCTTTGCATTGTAATGATGAAGCAGATTCCGAAGGAAGGGTGCAAGAAGCAGCCCTGATCGATTCGAGGAGTCCAAAGGAAGAAGCACCAGTGGAAGGGCTCGTTGCCAGTCCGTTCCACTCCGACAAAGTGCATGCTGAGGTGGAGTTGCTGCGGAATAGGCCAGCTACGTTAGATGGAGACGCGCAGCGTGTCTCAGAGATCAACGAAACTGGTCTTGGTGACAGGATTTCCGGGGCATGTACAGGTGAGCCACAGTATTTTGCGGACGAAGGTTCAAGGGAAGCTACAGTGCGTGTGGCGCGGCTTGAGGGGTTTCCTGAGGGACAATCGGGTAGCGCAGCGCTTGCTGGAGGGATCCAGGCCGGCAGGAGGGACGACGGTGAACCGTTGGCTGCGGGATACGGAGTAGAGCGCGTTAGGCCCCACCCGTGTTCTGAAGGTCAAAGTGGGCTTAGTCCGGAACTGAGGAGTCCTGGAAGTTGGAAGGGTGGTTTCCCTCAGCGGCTGGAAGAGGCGTATCAGATGAGACCCTTCCCAGGGGATAGCAGAGAACTGGTTCCAGCAATCGCCGACGGAACATCTCGGTTGGAAGCGCTACTCTTGCAAGTGATGGAAGAGAATAGATCCTTGCGAATGCGCGTGGACCAGATGGAGACCCAATCGAGTTGGCATAGCGGACGAACACAGGCCACACCGCCTGAGCTGGAAGCACATATGAGTTCGCCGGTTTCACTGATGAACAGTAGTGTAGGAGCTTCAAGGCCCACGGAAAGTAGGTCTGCTGGCATTCCGCCATTGACCCGGGGAGGGCCCCAGACTTTCAGTCCTCCACAGGCCCAGGGCGGACCTCAAGCTCCAATGGGGGTAGGTGGGGTTCAGAAAAGTATGGTGGTCCAGGGTGGGTCATTGGTGTCCGGGGACTTGGAGTCTCGGGAGTTGGTGCACTATCAGGGAAGACAAGCTGGGCTTCATCGAGAGGGCCATGAACCGCGTGAGCCATCCATGGAGTTTGACAGACGTGTTTTGGATCCAGTGCTTATGCCACCTGTCCCTAAACCAATCCTTCTGCCAGTTGAGCCGCCTGCCAGGTTGAACTCCACGGGTTTTATGGCAAAGGTTCTGGGTGTGCATGGGATGGAGTACGGGGGTGTACCGGGGTATGAGGGTGAGTCGGTTCACAATCAGGTTTTTCACACTCTTCGAGGTTGCGGTTCAGGGAATTGGGGGGTGGATTGCCAAGGGTATCCGGTATCTCCAGGAGGTACTGTGATTCGACCTCCGCCGATTCCACCGCCTCGTGAAGCTTGCCGGTCGCTTGCAGAAGCTGCAGTTCCAGGGGTTGGTGATGCTAGGATGCAAGCGCCAAATACTGGGGTGATAGGCAGCAGCGTGGGCGAGAGACCGGAAGAGCCGGCGAAATACATTTCGGAGCTGCCCAAGTTACCTGCGTTGGATGTGAGTACCTCTGCGGTTGCCTGTGGCAATTGGATGGCGCAGCTTAGGCAGGTGTTTGCCGGGTTGAGTCCTAGTGCGTTGGTCTGGTATCAAGCAGTGGAGATGGCAGCTACGAAGTGTTACCAGCGATGGCTGGTTGCTGATCCTCTGGATAGACTCAGCCTAGATCCAGGTGGAGTCGTCGCTGTATTTGATGAGGTGAAGTTTCAGAGGGTGGAGTCTAGGGCTGTAAGCCTTATGTTGGCAGCTATTCCACAGAGTCTGAGGGACGAGGCGGTGTCGAACAGGTGGTTGACTACTGCTTCGTTGTTGTTTAGGGTACAGTGCGTTTACCAACCGGGTGGGTCATCCGAAAGATCCACGTTGCTGCGTCAGCTTACTTTGCCGGAGACTGTTTCTACAGTCACAACTGCGGTAGCAATGCTGCGGAAGTGGCAGCAGCATTTCTACAGGGTTCGGGAGCTGGGAGCTTCTATGCCAGATCCGTTGCTGTTGTTGGCAGGAGTTGATAAAGCAACTGCAGGACTGCTGGGGCAGCACCCGGCGTTGGGCTTTCGGGTGAACGCATTTCGGCATAGGGTGGCGTTGGATTACAATCCTACGGTTCCTACGGTGGTTCAGTTGGTAAGGTTAATCCAAGCCGAGTGTGAAGCGCTTGCGTTGGGCCAAGAGGGCCAGGTGCCCGATAGGAAAGCTCGGGCTGCAGCGGCTAGGGCGGAGGCTCAGAATGAAGGCTCAGTGCCCAAGGCGCCAGCAGTGCCTAAGGGCGGGGAGTTCTCAGGAAATCCGGGGGTCAAGGCCCTTGAGGGAGGAAAGGGTGAGAAGGGGAAAGGAAAGGGCAAAGGAAAGTTTGAGGCGGGGGAGCCTAAACCATGCTTTAGCTTTGATGAAGGGAAGGGGTGTAAGTTCGGTGACTCTTGCAGGTTTAGGCATGACCGAGTGCAAGTCGAAGCGTTGCCTGGCATGTGGTCAAGAAGGTCATTTTCGCCCTGACTGCCCCATTGTAGCCCCTGAGAATAGGCAGGTGGTTACCCCGGATCCTTCCTCCCCTAAGGCTGGTGCCAAGCAAGGGTCCCCCAAAGCCAAGGTAACCCCACAAGCTAAGGGTATCTCTGAGGATAATTCAGCAACGGGGCAAAGGACTGAGGGCTCGTCTGGTTCTGTAGGAACGGGGAGTGGGCAATCGTCAGCACAGGAAGCTTTGTTTGCGGAAGCGGCGAAGCTGCTGAAGGGAGTTTCGCTCAAGCCCTTGCAGGTTCCAAGTGAAGGGGTGCTCAGCGGGTTTGGTATTGATCGGGGTTGGCTGATGAGTGCTGTTGCCAATGCTTCGGATCCTCTCTATGCTCTAGTTGACAGTGGAGCTACGAATGCATTGCGACCTGCAGATCCGGGGGAGCCGGCAGAGTCCCAAGTGATCAAGGTTGACCTAGCTAGTGGTGGTACGCAGCTACACATTAACAAGCATGGGACTCTGCTGAGCGAAGCAGCCTGTCAAGTCATCATTCCTGCGGGATACTTGGTTCATCTGGGTTTCTCCATCGTATGGGGAAAGAAGGGTTGCACCATCCGGCGTAAGGGGAAGATTCCACTGGAGGTTACGGTGGTGAAGGGTTGTCCTCTCATTGACAGGGGGGTTGGGCTCCAGTTGCTTCGGGAATATGAGCAGTTGAGGGAACCGAGTTTGGGCGTCTCTGTGAAAAGCGTGGGTCTCAACGGAGGGCTTACAGTGCCGCGTCCTAGGCTTCGTTCCTGGTTGGCTTTTCAGGTAGCTACAGGGTCTCTTACTCGGGAGAATCAACTAGTGTGGTTGCGAAGCACGTTCCCTGACGTACCGGTAGGAGTCCTTAACCAAGTTGCAGGGGATGACGCCTTGCCATGCACCTTGGATCCAGAAGGAACTCCCTGGAATCACCGTCGCCGTCGAAGTATCTTGAAGGCCAAACCAGGTGAGGTGCTCATACATCTGTTTGCCGGACAACAAAAGTGGCGGGTCCCTGGGATCATAGTCGAAGTTGAGAAGGCTCGCGGCTCCGATTTGCTAAGTAGGAACGTGTGGCAGCAGTTGTTGGTGTGGGCATGCAGTGGGGTTGTCGGGGGGGTGCTAGGAGGTCCGCCGTGTCGTACAATCTCGCGTTGCAGGACAGCTCAGGATTGCGGTCCGCCTCCTGTGAGGGATCGCGGCTCGGGACGGTGGGGTTTACCAGGCCTTCCGGGAAATCTAGCTGAGCTGGTTACTGAGGATAACGTCCTTTGGCTGAGATGCTTGTTCCTGTACGCTGTGGCCCAAGCGGCAGCGGATGGTCCCCCAAATCCCAGTGAAGAGTCGGTAGATGCAGGGTCGATTGAGGGTTGTTCGGAACTTCCGGAGGGGATCATGAATGCGGTAGATTTGGCCAAGTGGGCCCTGAAGAGAGCTGCAGCGAATTTGCGTGAAAGGGAAATTTGTAGACACGGCACTCAGATCAGTGGGCGTCGCGTCCTGTTTGGATGGGAGCATCCACGTGATCCTGAGGAATATCTCGAAAGGGAGCAAGCGCCGGAGGGCGGTTGGGCATCTTTCTGGGCGTTTCCTGAATGGAGCTACTTTCAGGACATGTTTAAAGTTTATGTTGCTCACTTTGACCAGGGAAAGTTTGGCCACTGTAGACCTAAGCCGAGTACGTTTGCGACAACTTCGTGGTGGCTCTATGAGCATTTGGATCAGCACTTTCTGACCCCGTTGCAAAGAGCGGAGTTCGGGAAGGGGCCGATTTCTCCTCAGTCTCGGCTTAAGGAGGTACCGTACTGGGCGCTTTGGGCTCCAGGGCTTAGCCATATGGTGCGATGCGCTTGGGGTCTATGGTTCAGGGAACAGGAGAAGCAATCTGAAGTAGAAGAGCGTCGCGTCTTTCTAGCTCGGCTCACAGAGGCGGAGCGGATTCAACGGCATGAGCGGAACGATCATGTGCCTTTTAGACGCGGGTGTGAGGTCTGCTTGGGAGCTCAAGCACGCCAGCGCTCGCATTGGCGGGCTTCCTGCACCAACGTCCACTCCTTGTCATGTGATATAGCAGGGCCGTTTAAGAATGGACGCAGCTATGATCCGACTGCATCGGGGAGGGATCGGGGAGGAGGGTATCGCTACTTTCTGGCTTTTGCCTTTACTGTTCCAATCTTTCCGGTAGGTGCAGGGGTTGGGCTGATCGAAGACCCTGCACGGATGGCTTCGGTGTACTTAGACCCAGAGGGGAGTGATGGCGTTGGGGATGAGGACCTTCCTGGGTTGCTGCCGGTTTTCAGTCTCGGGTCTGAGTCGGGGTTAAAGGGGGCACCAGTAGTTGACAAGGTTACGCATCGCATACGTGCAAAGGGTCCTGAGCCTGCAGATGTACCGGATTCTCCAGAGGGTGACGTTCCTCCTGTTGTACCAACTCGCACTTTGTTTATGGGGGTTCCACTGCGTACCAAGAAGGCCAAAGAAGTACTTCCTGCGGTGCAAGCTGTAGTCAACAAGTTAGAAGCCTTTGGGTTTCCTGTGCACAGATACCATGCAGATCGGGCGCAGGAACTTAAATCCAAGGCTCTAGTCAGCTGGTGTCGTGATCGTGGCATTCACCCTACCTGGACGCCTGGGGAGTCTCCTGCAGGCAACAAGGCCGAACTGGCGGTGCAGCAATTAAAGGGGCTTACCCGCAAGTTGTTGCATGTGGCAGGGTTGGATTCGGATTTTTGGCCGTTAGCGCTGCTTCATGCTAGTCGCCGCCATTGGGTCGCTCTTTGTCAGGACTTAGGAATTGTTCAGCCGGTCTTGCTACCGTTTGGGTTGGAGCTACTGGCTCGTCAAAGGGCTCGATCGGGGTATGAGTCGCATTGGCGTTCGCGCACTGTAAAGGGGGTGTACTTGGGACATGCTCCGGATACACCGGGTGGGCATTTGGTCTTGGTCACTGAGGAAGCCGGTGATCGTAAAGTGTTGCTAACCAACTCCGTGTATCCTTTGAGTCCTCGGCAGGTGGATCCTGCCAAGCCTCGTTTTCGTTTGCGCGACAAAACGACTCCGCATTTGGTAAAAACTTTGGTCTTCGCAGATAGCCTCTCTCTGGCTCCGCCGGTGTCTGCCAGGGATGTGGCCAGGTTGGCACCTGGGGGGGAGTGGGATCAAAATGATTGGGAGTTCGATGGATCCGAGTGCGATTTGGACTCAGTGTCAGATTCGGGGGAGAGGCATTTGAAGGATCAAGGCGAGAATCCGGGTCGGGAATTTCGAGATTTCTGGTCGGAAACGATGGGAATGTTGAAAGTCTGGGACTCCGAAGAGGAACAGCGACCGTTGCTTGGGAAGGGTGTTAAGGAAAGCTCAGAGGTTACTGTGATGCCTGGGGAGTTTCTTAGCACCTGCCAAGCAGAAGGGCGCTATGATTTCGCGAGCTGCCTGAAGGTACTGCGTGAGTGTGTAAATGGGTTTCCACGTCCTAGGAGACCGGGCCTAGAAGGGGATAGGGCATATGCAATCCTGGGTTTGTACTCGCATGGAGGAATGATTGGGGTAACAAGTTTTGCTCGGAAGAATCCAGAACTCACTCAGTACCTGAATGGCTTTGTGGAGCGTCATTTTCCGGGCGGGAATTGGACGACATTGTATCTGGCCCGCAACACGATTGCTTCTATCCACAAAGACTCTCGAAACTTTAAGAGGTTGCCTGCGTGGATTGTTGCCCTGGGGAGTTTTCAGGGTGGAGGTCTTTGGGTTGGCAGTGCCGATGAAAAGGGTTCCATTCTGAAAAGGCTGCCAGATGGTAGTGTGAAGTCAGGGCATGTGTTGGACATCCATGAAAGACCTCAGTTGTTCGACAGCCACATGTGGCATGAGAGTGAGCCTTGGGTAGGGACGGATCGTTGGGTACTTGTTGCCTATGTTCCGGGAAGATTTGAGGCTCTCGGTTCCGAGCAGCGTCAAGCTTTGGTTGAGCTGGGTTTCTCGGTAAAGGGCCTGTATGGCTTGGGTACCGGGGAGGTATTGGTTTCCCAGTGTAAGGCGAGCGTCTCATCTGAAGCTTGCGACGAGGGGCAAGATGCTGTCAGTGGGCCGGCCTGCTCAGAGTTTGCGAGTTCGTGGGAGGTTGAGCTTCCGTGTGAAATTCTGGACCCGGGGCAGTTTGAGCAAGCAGTGTCATTGCATCATCGGTATGTAGAGTACTGCTCACGAATTGCCGGGGAACTTGATAGGGCAGTTGAATGGGGCTGCGGGGGTCAGGTTTCCAAGTTGTTGAGGGTTGCGCGCTTGGAGTGTGGATGGTTTGAAGGGGTACTCAAAAGATGGAGCCCAGTCGAAGAAATGCACACAAGCCTCAAAGGGTTAACCACGGACATTCCACTAGGGGAACAGGAACTAGAGGCAGCAGAAGTGTTCTTGCAGACTAGGACTGTGGGTCTGGATGAGGCGCGTAAAGAGTTGGACAAGTGGAAGGGCCCGGGCCAAGACGAAGTAACGGCATTAGAGGAGACCACTGGGGCTGTAGAGCGTGTCACGGTTGACCAGGTTGAAGAGTGGATTCGGGCTGGTTACAAGGTTATGCAGGTGCCTGGAAAGGCGGTGCTGACTAGAAAAGCTGGAGTAGGTAGGCGCCGGCTGCGGGCAGTGTGCTGCGGAAACTTTTTGCCAGCGGAGTCCTTAGGTCTTGCCAAGTCGGACTTGTACGCCGGAGGCGTAGAAGCGCTCACCGTGCGAGTCGTGCTAGTCTATGTGGCATCACGTCCTGATTGGTGTGGATGCATACTGGATGTGAAATGCGCGTTTCTATATGCTCCAGCGAGATCGATTCAGGAAGATGCTGAAAAGCAAACCATAATAGTGGTGCGTCCACCGTATCTGCTTGTCCAGCTTGGGCTGTTGGGCCCTCAGCACAGATGGAAAATCATTCGGGCTCTGTACGGTTTGCAAACCAGTCCAAAGGACTGGGCTTTGTATCGAGATCAGGAGCTAAAGGGCCTGGAGGTTTGTTTTGAGGATGAGGTGTTGACCCTATTCCAAGGAATTTCGGACGACAGTTTGTGGTTTGCAAAGAACGCAAAAGGGGAGGTCAGAGCTTTGGTGGTGGTATATGTGGACGACATTGGTCTGTTTGGGCCTAGGTTGGTGCTTCGAGCGCTGGTGGATAAATTGCGGGAAAAGTGGAACACCTCGGAGCCAGTCTGGTCAAATGACGAGACCCTCCTGAATTTCTGCGGCGTTGAGTTGCAGCAGCTCAAGACGGGCTGGAGGCTCACACAACGGGCGTACCTTCAGGAGTTGCTTCAAAGGTATGAGGTTGAAACCACAGCAAGTGTGCCCATCGCCCGGTGGGATGACCCTCCGGATGAGGATTGTGGTATCTCTGATGTACGTAGGGCACAAGGCATCGTAGGTGCTTTGTTATGGGCTATGACTAGATCTAGACCAGACCTTATGTTCGCTATCTCGAAGATGAGTCAGTATGCTACCAAAGCACCAAAGAAGGTTTTTGAAACTGGTCTTCAAGTTTTGGCTTATGTGCGTCAAACCCTGGATCTGGGATTGGAGTTTCCGATTGACGTTGGGCCTACATTTGGGAGTCACGGCCAGTTATCACTGCCTCGGAACAAGGGCGTGCTGGAGGTGTATTCGGACAGTTCGCATGCTCCTCAGGGAGGCCGCTCAATTCAATCTACCGTCCTAATGTGGCGTGGCGGATGCATCCTCTGGGAAGCTTCCCGGCAAGCGTTTACGACCTTGTCATCTGCTGAGTCGGAGCTAGTATCGATGATCCACTCGGTTCAAGCAGGAGAATCGGTGCAGCCCATCATCGAGGAATTGACGGAGGAAGACACCTTGCTGTCTCTTCAGGGAGACAATGCAGCATCAGTGCGTGCGTTTGAGCCAGCCGGAGGTGGATGGCGGAATCGCCATCTACGGATGCGTGCAGCGGCAGCGAGGGAGCGGGTTGCAGCAGGGGCTCTTGTGGTTCAACATATTGCTGGGGAATATCAAGTTGCGGATTTAGGTACCAAGCCGCTAGGAGGTAGTAGGATCACGGCATTGCTTTCCTTGGCAAATGTGAGGGAGGGATCCATGTCAAGAGGTATGCGGGATGGTTTCAACACTTCAGCTCGAGCACTGAGAAGGGTGCGGGCATGCGCCTCCCAGCCAGAATGGCTTAGTTGTCCCACGGCAGCCTTGGTATTGACCATGCTAGCAATTGTGCAGCCGACCAGAGCTCAACCCATGTATCAAGAAGAGAAATGGGGTTGGGTATGGATTGTCGCTTTTGGGTTGGTGATGTTGGCTGCGGTGATTTGGTATGGGGGCTTGGGGCTAGCGGTTCCTGGTTCCTTGGAAGCTCGGGGGCAAGTTTGCGAGGAATCGGAGTCGGGGTCCGAGGCGCCAGAGCCGAATGGAAGCTTGAGGGAGTTGTGTGCATATGAGCCACAGGGACTTGATGATCCCTTGGAAATGCCAGGGACATGTGTCGAGATTGGGGGGAGTTGTGGGAGCAACGAACTTCCGACAGGAGGCTTGAGGCCCGTAGGAACTGTTTTTCAGGGGCAGGCTTGCGGTTCCCAGGATGGGGGGAGTTGGCTAGATGGTAGGGCTTTATCCGCAGTGTCAGTCCTGGATGGGCCGTCTGAGCTCGCATTTGCTGCAGCACAAGCCGCCTTTGAAGTTTCTCAGTCTGGGAGCTTAGGGCTTGGCCACGGTGATCCATTTGCAGTTGTAGCTTCGGAAGCTGAGATTGCATTTGCTGCGGCGCAGGCAGTGTTTGAAGCTTCTCAGCCTGGGGTTCTTGGGCTGGGTTATGATCCTTCCTACGTAGAGGTAGATTCTGAGGGGCAGTCTGAAGGGAGTGAGCGACTTGATGCTGTTCCACATCGACCCTCGGAAGATTATCAGCCACCAATCGGGTTCACCAGGCAGTTCTTTAGGGAGGAAGAATCGTCCGATTCGGCTAGTTCTTCTAGCACGTCGGAGGGGTCTGAAGGTCATGTATCTTGGGAGGCGCGGGCTGTTGCCGAGCAGACACCCGGGGTTGGTGATCCGGCTTCGTCTTCAGATTTTAGCCGATTCGTGACGACCACGGATGGTAGATTAGTGGCATGGAGGGTGCGGGATGAGCGCATCCATTTCCTGAGAAGGCTTCTAACCCTAAGCGGGGAAGTCATTGTGGGGCTCTTAGGAGTTGGGTCTGGAGAGGTTCGTTGGTTGAGGGAAGTTGCGGCCACTTATCGGTATGGGATTGCGGGAGCGTGTGAGCGATTCAGGAGTTTGGAAAGTGTAGCTCCAGGGTTCGTTCCGAGAGAGGGCGATAGCGACCCATTGGAGGGAAGGGCTGATGCTTCAGAACCAGGGACCTCTGAAACGACCGAGTCCTCAAGATTATCTTCTACCAGTAGCGGTTCAGAATATTTTTCCCCAGAGGGTTCCGAGCTAGAAGCGGCTTCGGCGGAGACAGGGGTTTGGTTGATTGCATCACTTGGCGTGTGGTATCGAGCTGGAGCTGAAGGGTTCTGGATGCGGTATGTAGATGACGTTGCGTGGGTTCCTTTGCCAGGGTGGTCTTTGTCGCAAGTTCAAGTTGTGGTAGAGGGACTGTGCCGCGATGACTGGTCTGAGTTTCAAGCGATGATATCGGCGCCAAGAGATGACAGCTCGGAGGATTGGGGAAGCGATCTAGGGTCAGAGGAGTCGTGCTTGGCAGTGAATCTTTGGGCCCGTGGATGTTCGAGCGTGGGTTTTCTTGCGGGAGTGATAAGCACTATGATGTGGGTAGGATGGATTCAGGGTTGGACTTTGGTGTTGTTCTGTGTGTATCTAAGCTCGTTTTGGGTCAGGATGGCAGCTTTGTGGGGAGATGGTAGCATTGAGGACGGTTTTCGAAGGCTGGTGATTCTAGCTGGGGAATCTTACCTATGGTTTCCTTTGGTGGGGGAATCTGGTATCGTTGGTTTGTCTTTGCCACGAGAGAATTCCTGGAACTTCGTGGTGCTAATAGTCCTATTCGTGGTGTTTGGTTTCTCGAGTCCAGCAAATGCACAAATCGTGATGGAGAAGGCTCTGGTGGGGTACGAGGAGATACAGCCGAAGGTTACAGCTGCGACATGCGAAATCCAAGAGACTACTGAAGCCCTTGACACCTCAGAGGTTAGTCTACGGTGGTTTGGGTTGATATGGTCAATTTTTAGCGTTGGAGTTTGGGAAGCATTTAAGTGGACTGTGAAGAGGACTATTTGCCGTAGAAAAAACAGTACAGCCGAGAGTCAAACTGAAGACCAGTACGTCATTGAACTTCCATTGCCAAGCGGAGTGCCACATAGGGCTCAGATTTTGTTATGTCTCTGGCGTGCTGGGTTCCACATTGATGTACAGCAGTATCCCGAGGAAGTCCAAGACGAGTACCATAGCTATGTTGGGGCGTATCTGGTTAGGGTTGACAGGGGTGAAGACTCGTCGGATTGAGCGTAAGCACTGAATGGGTGCCATGAACCAAGAGGACTCTTTCGAGTGGGATATTGTCCGATTTTGTCGCAGGGCTCTGGAAGGAACGGAGCATGTGTAGAAGAAGTGTGAGGTTTATGTTAAGAAGCCTTCCGTTGAAAGAGCGGGCTTTTAGAGTTCCGAAGTTTTGTGCTTTGGTCCCTGAGGCTTCTAGGCGACAAACCTCCACGAAACGTACAGGGGGCGCTGTGGGTTCTATCTCTCGATCGTCCGGACGTTCTTTAAGAGATGTCCGCTTCGAAGAAACGGGAAGAACCAAGCTTTTCCCAACCCTTTTGATGCGAGGGGTGCCGATTCATCTGGCGCTATGTTTTCCAGCCCTTGTCGTCCAGCTTTGTAGGCTGGGCGAGGGGGAGTGCGTAAGCTCCGCCAGGTGAAGATGCACATGGCCCCTGCGCAAGGATGACACGCGTGTATCTGAGGCTGTTTTCTGTTGCTCAAAAAGAAGTTCGAGGCCTCTGTGGGGGGGTTTAGTTTGGGTCCCAGGGACTTAAGCTACCTTCTTTAGAGAGATTCTGGGTGGTGCATTAAGCAAAACCACCAACTTAAGTTGCGATCTACCGGATTTTTGACACCCTATTTACGTATGAGTCTTTAACACCAACCCTGCCGACCCCCAAGCACAAGCGACACTTATTATGAGAAGACGAAACAAACCCGAGACCCTAAGCCTCAGGACTTGCAGGGTTTATAGGTTGGGGTGGGGTTGGGGTATAACGGTTCTGCCACACGAACGTATATGAGGAGACCCTGTAGACAAACCCATATAAGCCCTATTCACCATATAAGCTCCAGCCAGGACTTCCGAGGGGTTTGGGGTATAGGTGTGGGTTGAATTGGACCGGATTTGTTAACCTCATTTTTCGTTCCCTTGCCACGACAGTTGCGAAGTTGGACTGTTTTTTCCGGCTGCTAGGATCGCTAGGATCGGCAATAGCAGCCCAGACGCCCGTAATCTTTACTAAACGCCCGTAAACACCCGTAATTCGCCCGTAAACTTGTTGATTTAGGCTTTCCGTGGGGTTTCCATGGGCCCTTATGGAAAGAATCCACGCAAAAACGCCCATAAAAAACCGTAAAAAAGCCGTAAAAAACCGTAAAAAACCGTAAAAATCCATAATTGGGACTGGCGCGGAAAGATCACGGAAAGGCCTTAGGCTCTGTGATGCCTTGAAAAACTCTCAGATCCAACAGCTCAGCCCACCCTTCGAAACATAGAACCCATAATTCCACGGAAAGCTGTGAACTCCCTACGGTAAACACGAAATCTACGGAAAACCCCCTGAAGTCTACGGAAAGCCCCCTTGTTTCCGTGGGCCCCTACGGAAAGAATCCACGCATTAAAACGCCTATAAAAAACCGCTAAAAAACGGTAACAATCCATAATTGGGACTGGCGCGGAAAGGTCACGGAAAGGCTTTAGGCTCTGTGATGCCTTGAAAAAACCTTCAGATCCAACAACTCATGCAGCCCACCCCTCGAAACATGGAACCCATAATTCCACACGGAAAGCTGTGAACTCCCTACGATAAACCCGAAATCTACGGCAAACCCTGAAATCTACGGAAAGCCGCCTGAAATCCCCAAACCCCTGAAACTGAAGCTTGACCTACAATCCAGAGGACCCCTAAACTCTAAAGCCCTCAAACCCTAAGCCCATCAAGCCCTAAACCCAAAAAGGCCTTAAAACCCTAGAAGCCTAAAACCCTTGCAAGAACCCTAACACCCTATAAAACCCTACAAAACCTGCAGGCTTTATGGCCAGGCCGGCCCAGGAAATTCCAAAAAACCCTTTCAAAGCAAATCCCCAAAAAACCTCAATGGCCAAAATGGGGTCCCAAAATGCTTGAGGTTTTGAGCAGGGTGGGGTCCCAGGGGTCTTTTAGGAAGCTTGGGTTTGCAAAATCCCTGCAGGCTTCGGGTGAAGGGCTTATATAGGGCTTTGGTTTTGAGGGGCTCAGGGCTTGTTGTTTTTGGCATATATTCAGCCCTGTTTGTTTGGATGAACCCGGAAACCCCTAAACGCCCATAAAACCCCTAAACGCCCATAATTCTGCACCAATCCTCACAAACCACTAAACGCCCATAATTATCCGTAATTTCAAGAGCCAAAAGCAGAACGCCCATAAATTTCCTAAACGCCCGTAATTCCCCCTAAACGCCCGTAAAAACCCGTAAAAAACCCAACGACCAAAAATAATTGGGTTGTCGGGGTTCCAGGTTGAACTTGACCGCAACAAAACAGCACTTTGAACTCGACAAAATTGCTCGCGCCAAACAGCTCTATCAACTTGACCAAGTAGCTCACACCCAAACAGCTCTTTGAACTTGACCAAATACCTCACGCCAAAAGGCTCATTGACCTTGACCTAATAGCTTGCACCAAAACAGCTCTTTGAACTTGACCGAATATCTCGCGCCAAAACAGCTTGACCAAATAGCTCGGCCCAAAACGGATCTTTGAACTTGACCAAGAGCTCGCGCCATGACGGCCGGCTGATTGAACTTGACAAAATACCTCGCGCCAACACGGCTCTTCGAACTTAATAGCTCGCGCCACAGCGGCTTGTTGAACTTGACCAAATAGCTCGCCCCATCATGACAGCATGGTGCCGGTCTGTGGCGGATCTTTTCTTCCTCGCTTGAAGTCCGTCCGACGTTGCTTCATTTGACCCCTTGCAACTTTGGCACACAAGGCAGCAGTCTCATGTTCCGATGCTGCGGAATTGTGGAGACATAATTTCTGCAGGTATGCCCATCTGCTCTGCAGGTATGCCCATCTGAGCGTGGGTGGGAGGTGTCTGCGGGTGGCGCGTGCAACCATGCACCGGCTCCAGGTTGGCGGCGCAGCTGGAGATGGGCGCGGAAGCTCTCCCTGCCTGGCCCCACGGCGCTCAACTGCTGGAAGGCAGCCCGGTCAAGCGCCTGTGACAGCATTTGCTGTCTGAGGGCAGGCGGCGTCTCAACTGGGACACGGTCAGCAGGGAACACATCGCGGTTGAAGGCAAAGGGCACCGTTGAGCTCAAATGAGTAGCGCGGGTCGATGGTCTTGCACAGCTCGCCCGTGGCAAGCACGGAAGCAACGCAGGCCGCATTGCTGTGTCGGCGTGAATGGCGGAGGCCCAGGCCGCCAGCCCTAGTAGATAATGCCGCGAGCTCCCAGGCATCAGTGGAAAGGGCCCCTGTGCAAGCCTGTTCCAGGCATCCGCGTACTTCTCCATGAAAGGTGGCCAGGGCTTGGTCATGGAGTTGGGGCGGGGCTACGCGGCTGGCGTAGACTTTGCAGTAGGCCGCACACGCACGAAGGAGAAGGAGGGCAGTCTGCGGATCCTCGAGCTCGCTGATGGCTTGGAGGAGGGGCTGATTGGCCTCGACTCGCTTAGTCATGGTGCGGGCGTTGCACGTCTTCCACAGAGAGGTCAGGTATAGCAGGCAGAGACACTGGTACGTGCAAACAGGCTCTGTGCCCAGGATCATCTGCTTGCAGTTCGATCTATCATATATGAGGGAAGCCCGTGTTTATGGATGGTCTGCAGTAGCCTTGTCCCGGGCAGCTGCAGGAGTTCGGCAGCTCGGGCCGCCGAACGCGCCCGCCTCGCTACGACGCTACGCTTCGATACGCTGCTTCCGTCACGAGCACAACCGATGACTTGCTGTGCTACCAGTACGCCGCGCTGTCATGCACTCCTTGCAGCCGCTGATGCTCCGCGTTGAAGCCTTCTTCTTCTTTCAAGGGAATTTGGCAGTGTGCGTGCACAAGACACAGAAAAGCCAGGACCCACTCAAAATGCGACAGAGGACTTACCAGACATCCTTTCTGAACGCGGCACGGTTATGGGCTGTATCCCGGATAGGTCCTCAAGATATGGGCTTCCGCGATGCCGAGACGGACGTCTTCGGGACCCCGCATGGACAGAGACAGTGTCTTGGAGGGTGGGCATGCGAAAGAAAGCATGCGAGTACTCCCAAGCCTGAGGCCTAGGAGTATTGAGTCTGTGATACGCAAGCGCGATAGTAGTTTCCGCCCAGCGAGGACGAGGACGACCGAGGAGAGTCGACGGTAAATGAGGACACCCTCCCGAAAACACACACTCCAGGCAGGCAGCGAACAATCACGAAGAATGTGACCTAGGAGCTGCAAACGCCGTGACATGACAACACCGCGTTGAAGCCATCAGCCTGAAATCGGCAACCTTATGAGCCGATGGTTTTGCTTCAGAAGGGCAGTAGCTTTGAAGCGAGGAAACTCATTTATTTTGGCAGTCATGCTCATCTGCAGTGTGATGGTTCGCCGTTTTGTGGGTGTTGTCGTGTGCCCTCTGAAGAGGAGTTTACAGATCTGAGTGAACCTGTGACATGGCGCTCCCTGATACGGCACATGCTTTGCGCATCGTCGCAACGCTCCTCTGCGAGAATCCCGCAAAGGAGACAGCAGTCAAAGGGAACAACGGCTCTGGGAACCGGTCAGTCTGAGACTCTCTCTCACGGCAGGGGTGTGACGGTGTGCCCTTTTCTCTCTCCCTCTCTCCCTCTCTCCCGTCTCTCCCGTCTCTCCCGTCTCTCCCTCTCTCTCTCGCTCGTGTTCTTTTTTGGAGCGCTGATCTGCTTTTTTGGAAGCTCTCTGCATTACGCAGGGCTCTCAGAGGGCTGCGCGAATTCGCGCTCAGCACCACATCTCTCCTCAGTGCTCCGTGAACTCGTCCTCGAAGTCCGTGAGGAGCTCCCGCCTTGGAGAAGGACAACAAGGACAACAAGGACAACAAGGACAACAAGGACAACAGCAAAGGAACAAGACTCCAATCTTCTCAAAAACACGTTTGGGGGAAAACAAAACACCGGGTGGGGGGTTGGGGGGGGGGGGCGGGGGGGGGGGCGCGGAGAACCTGCAGGGAGCTATGTATTCTCTGACAGAGACTTTGTAAGGCACTCAGCGACCTCTTCGAACATAAACGATCCCCGCTTGCAGCAAGCGGAGAGCTGTGACATTCTTGTCAACAATTTGCTTCACACATCTCTGCTCAGAGAGACCTGCCTGGCGCGCAGAGCGCACGCAAAGCCACAAGCTGCGAAGCCTGGAGAGGAGGAGCACTTAAAACAATGCGAAGCGGCGAAGAGACAGAGCGCAGAACATGGAAATGTTTTGTCCTCTATGTCCTCTCAAAAACTGGTCTATTTCTGAGAGCTGCAGAGCGCGAAGAAAACAGGTCCCCCTCCTCCCCCCCCGGCCGAAAACAACAGTGAGTTGAGACTCTAGACTCTGTTGTCTCTCAAAGGGGGGGAGAACTGCAGAGCTGAGCTGCTGCGAGTCAATTCGTCGAGAATGCTCTCTCTCTCTCTCTCTCTCTGAGGCTCTCTTTGAAGCTCTCTCTCTCTTTCTCTTATTTTGCCCTGGTGAATCTCGGGGGGGCGAGTCGATACTTTTGGCTCGTGATACTTCTAGTGTCTTCTATCTTGTGTACTTCTTTCTCACTCTCGGAAGAAGCTGTCACCTGTGATGTCCTCTGTGGACCGAGGCACCAAGCAGCAGCCCGCCCAAGAGCACCGAGACAGCGACACTCCCTCCGCGCAAATGCTCGGGTCAATGCATATTGCGGAATCTGCTCAGGAGCACAGAAAGCATGCAGGAATGGAGGAATGGGGAGGAACATGTGAACATGTGTTCGCGGAGCTTTTTCTCCGCGGCTTGCCGGATTGTGGGGCGCCTTTCTCTGGACGCTGCGTGCAGGGCTCTGCTTCCAAGCGCAGGGTGTACCGCACCTGCGAGATTGAAAGAAAAACCAAAGAAGCACAGAGGCTAATCTGAAAGGCACAAACCAGGCGCCCGTCATGCGGGCTTTGCATTTCACTAGCCCGCTAGTTAGTGTAAGGACATACTCTGGGCCTTTTAATGAAGTACTTTTGGCCCGCAAAATCCCACAAATAATCCATTAAAGGATCTTTCCAGAAGATAGAAACAGACCTGTTGCACTGAGGCTTTCTTGTTCATCTGTCTCGATCACATGTTACCGCCCGGGAAACCTTGCATTTTTGGCGGTCTTGTGCACCATAAAGTCTGAACAAATAAGCCTTTAACTTTTGCCTCACTCTTGATTCACTACCTGACTGACTCAACTCGATATAAGAAGGCTTCTTTACCGTGTCTTAACTCCTAACCTTCGATCACCAGTATCAGGACCATGATGAGGTATATGAATAGGGAATGAACGCTAAGGATGCAAGGATGCACGCGTGCATGCACGAATTCAATGTTGAATTGGCGCCCGTTTAGTATCTTTTTGGGTATAGTACTGTTACGAAGTGAACCTGAGACGTCTTGGAGAAGATGCAAGTGGAGGTGTTGGCCGCGCTGCAGGACGCTTCCGTGGCCTGGCGTTTCGAGAGGCTCGCCACATCTCGCCATTCGACTCGGTGCGCTGCGCTGCAACTCTGCAAACTCTGCAAACTCTGCAACCGCAGCGCAACGCTTCAAGGGCCTCCTCATCGGGCGCGTCAATGCTCTGTTCCTCCAATCGGTTGTACCAACACGGAATCCTCACACATGGAAAAGGAGGACACGTGCTCATGTCATGCGTCCAACTGTGCTGACCTGTGATGACCTGTGCTCATAGGTGGGAAAGGTGGAAATCCTGCTGCGGTTGTCCAGCAACATTTGGTACCGCAGGTCCTGCACATAAGCTCGAAGCTGTGTCACTCAGACATTGCCATTGCCCGTAAGCCTTCGAACACCCCAATTCTTTGCCTTGCACAAACTGGTACCGTATTCATATGCTGCGTTCTCCTGGCGAGATGGGGGAGAGGGGAGAGGTGAGTGCTCTTACGCTGCTCTTTGTTTGGGTCGAGACGCACACTACACATTTGGGTAAAGAAGCCCAAACGTATAGGCTACCCGTAGCCCTAGCTGTAGGGCCTACGGCTGGCTACGCGTAGGCCTGTCGGTAGAGTCTGCGGCAGCCTACGCGTAGGCCTATCCGTAGGCCCTCGTGTGGCCTACCCGTAGACGTATCAAAGGGCCACGGGCAGCCTACGCGTAGGCCTACCCGTAGGCCTGCGGGTAGGCTGCCGGTAGGCCTATCCGTAGGCCTACGGGTAGGCTCCCGGCAGGCCTACCCGTAGGCCTATGGGTAGGCTACCGGTAGGCCTGCCCATAGGCGTGTAGGTATGCTACCGGTAGGCCTGGTCGCAGGCCTATAAGTAAGCTATCTCTAGGCCGACCCGCAGGCCTACGGGTAGGCTACCGGTAGGCCTACCCGCAGGCCTACGGGTAGGCGACCGGCAGCCCTACCCGTAGTGATGATCTCGGGGCTGGGGCTCGGGCACAAAAAGGAGGGCCTAAGAGTCCATGCGCGCGTGATTTCTTTTACGGATGCACATGATGTCTCGGGTCGAGAATTTAGGGAGCAGTTTGACGGGTAGGCCTACCGGTAGCCTACCCCTAGGCCTGCGGGTCGGCCTCTAGATAGCTTACTTATAGGCCTGCGACCAGGCCTACCGGTAGCATACCTACACGCCTATGGGCAGGCCTACCGGTAGCCTACCCATAGGCCTACGGGTAGGCCTGCCGGTAGCCTACCTGTAGCCCTACGGATAGGCCGCCTGTCGCCCTTCCGTAGGCCTACGGGTAGGCCTACCGGTAGGCTATCCACAGCCCTACTGGTAGGCCTGTCAATAGGCGACTGGTAGGCCTACAGGGAGGCCTACCAGTAGCCCACTCGTAGGCCTACGGATAGGCCTATAGGTAGCCTCGCATAGCCTCTACGTAGGCCTGTACATAGGCTACCCGTAGGCCTAGGGTAGACCTACCCATAGGTCCGACGTAGCCTTAGTTTCGGGCTTCTGTATGCACATTTGAGACGCGATTCTTTTTCTGGGGCCTTTTTTTCTTTCGCCCAGAACCAGTCAGAGCGGGATCTTACATTCGCTGTCTTGGTGCACTTAGGCTCAGCAGCGAAAACTCAGAATTGGCACGACGAAGCATTGTCTCCAGTCAAAACACATGTGAAGAGAAAACTCTGTGTGTGAATGTGTGTGTGTGTGTGTGTGTGCGTGTGTGTGTGTGCGTGTGTGAGTGCGTGTGAGTGTCAGTCCATCTTCAACCTTTCTTCGCGATTTTTTCAGCCCATACTCACAGGTCTCTGCTAGTTTTGAATTCGGTGACTCGCAAGTACTTTTCCTGACCTAAGCGCCTCTCGTGGTCAGGCTAAGGCCTTGGGATTTGGACGCGTGGGTCTTAACCTGGGAACATGATGCAGACCGGCAAGCCAAGCCTGGCAGAACTGCAAAAAGAATTTAAAAAAAGTGCGGAGCTGAAGCGGCACTCCGACTTCTGAGGGCGGATAACAAGCTGGCCCACATCTGGGGAAGTGTCGAGCACTTGCAATTAGGTTGCGTGTGTGCACATGTGTGCACTTCTTTCGTCCTCTTGCAGGTCGATGGGCGAGTCCACACCACATCTGTCCACCTCAGCTGTGAACGCTCCGCCTGCAGATCATGTGCATTTATTGGCACTCGAAGCTGCTCTCGCAAGATTTAACCAAAACAACGTATGTGTATGTGTGTGTGTGCGTGCATGTGCCAGTGTGTGAGTGTGTCTGCGCTCGTGTCTGCCCGGACCTGGGTGTCAAAGCATAGACCCCCATCCTCCACATCTCTACCTCAGGGCTCTCATGTGGCCTCTGCGTTACCTTATGGGCCTTATGGGCAGAGGGCCACAGAATCTCGGCACCAAACAATATCTCACAAAGAGACTGGACAACACGTTGCGATATTCGCTCAGCCTGTCAACACTCATCCTACATCTGATACCGCCAGATCCGACAAATCATGAGCGGCCTCGCACAGGTACCGCCCAGCGTAAACTCTTCACACTTCGTGGCCAGAGTCGTCACACGTCCTGGCCCAAGCACCTGTCAGGTCCACGCAAGGTGCCACGCAGGGTGCCACGCAAGGCCACACAGAACAGCAGCAAAAATGCAATGAGTAATAAGAAAGAATTCAGAATGTGGAGTGGTGGTGTTTGAAGCACAGAATGCAAGTAACACAAGGCGGTGCCGCCGAGCACTCTGCTTCTTGCCATCTTTCACGAAGGCCCTGAACTGTCAACTCCAGGAAACCTCGGAAAGCGCGTTGAAGAAACACCTCACAATCAGCATATCGCTGTCCATTTTCAGACGGAGAAGGGCGACACCCCCGAATGCCATTGTTGTGGTCAGGCATAAGCAGAGAGCACAGGCTGTACCTGGCGCATCTTGTTAGGTCTGATCCTCGGCATTGCCTTGCACATCCAGCAGGATTCAGGATCCCAGCATCTCCTCTGTGAACCCGGCGCACATCCCAGGAGGGTTCTGGCAAAGGGCCTGAGAAGCAGTCCAATTCCCCGGGCCTTAAACCCATTTGTGGCCCTGCACTGTACTACAGTTTTTCCCCTTTACAACTTGATGAGCTTCGCGGCACACGGGCGACAAAGCTCAGTCGCCGCGGCCTCTGGCCCGATAGGGAGATCTTCCTCTCCTTCCCAGAGCTTCCTCTCTCCGGCCCCCGGCCCCCCTTGCCAAGTTCGCGGCCGGCGCCCCCCGCGGCCCACCCCGAGCCTTCCTTTTCCTTCCCTCCCCATGTGAAGGCGTCATGGTATTCGAACTTTGAGCTTTTTGTAAGCCCACACCCCCCCGCCCACCCCCCCCCCCACCTAACCCCTTCAACCTTTTCCTCCTTTCCTGTCCTTGGGCCGGCCCGGCTGCCAAGTTCTTTCACTTTGGGTAGTTTCGTTCATGTACCCATCCCGGCTGTTGCCTTGTCTGCATGGGCTTACCATTATGAAGAAAAGGGTCCAAGCGAAGAGTGGATCTAATCTCGTGATATGGGGAGCTCTGGGTAGGACCCTTGAGTTCTTTTTGGTCTTCCTCACGCAGGTTCGTCATTCGAGGGGCAAAAGCAACCAACGCCAGTCGATGTTCCTCCCAAAGCTGAACCTACAAGCTTCCACCAGAGTCCGGAGCCTGCCTTAATCAAGACCACACTTCGTCCTTGTCACAACCCAGGTCCATATTCTTCATGAGTGCAACTGTCCCAAACTCAGACACGCCCGTGAGCTCCTTGCGACACGAACCAGGTACCCTGTAACCCGTTGCAGTCTTCGAGTAGCACTTCGACTCCCAGCCACCCCATCATGAACATTGCGTCCCAGCGTACCATTCTTTAGAATCTGAGTCAAAGAAGCCTGGTTCCCGTTGGACCTCAAACGGCTGGCACACTCCAATCTTCTGTTCCATGCAATTCACAAGTCCATCGCAACCGGATCTAGGTGAATGCCTTCATCGACACCAAACATGTCAAGGTCAAACTTATCTCCAGTACCGCCTTTCCGCGGCGCACATGGACCGGGGTGCTGAACTGCAGGACATCATTCACTTCTCTACGATGGTCAACGGCCAGCACGAACGAGGTTTGGGAAACCCTTGCTCTGAAGGGTTTGGGCGAAGGGTCAAAAGTTGAGAGGCAGTTGAGTGACAGGAGACTGAGAAGGCTGAGAGTCGGTTGAGCTGAGTTCAAAAACATCAGAGCGGCCCTCAGAGCCCCGTGCGTGATCTCATCGAGCTGGCCGAAGCACACTTCCAGAAAAGACTGGGACAGGGGCGGGGTTTGGGGTTTTTCAGGGTGTTCTGTTTAAGTTCTAACTAACTTCTCAACTAGAGAGCGCTTGAGCTTGAGCTAATGTGCGAGGAACACCCGCCTGACACGCCCACTTCCGCGGTACGCCCATTTTGCCGGCGGAGAGTTCGAGCCGAGGTGTGTGAAACTGTGAAACTAAAGGGAGATCGCGAGGTAAAGAATGCCTACGTAGTGCTAGATTGCTAGATTCTGCTAGCTGCACATAAGTGCAGAAGCAACAGTTGCTAGCATGCTGACAATCATTCTTCCTTTGCTTCTTGAGGGGAAGGGATGCCCTCTCTTCTTCCACATAAGAGAAATAAGCCCAAATAAGCACAACGAAACGAACAAGAAGAAAGGGGAGTCTCGCGTTGGTTCTGCTGAGTGCCAGTCTGCTTGTGCTTGTTTCCGATTGCGCCAGCGACAGGCTCCCCTCTACCGCGACCTTGCGCTTGAGCCACACCCCAGCCACGATAGTGTTCCATGATGGCAGGTGCCTTGTTGAAGTCTCATGCATCTACCACTACCATGGCAATCTTTCAGAATCTTTCACGTTCGCGCGTTTGTCAAGGCGTCAGTCAGTATTGTCGAACCTCAGCTTGCGCAAGAGCCACGTCGCTGATGGCAGAGCACTGATGGCAGTCTGCACTATTGAAAAAGCTTCTGGGAGGGACACTGACCGGTCGACGTTGGTCTTGCAGATTGGGCAATCCGTGCATCGGCGGAGCCTCTGAGAAGAGGGGCGAAGAGCGATGCAGCAGCACGAAGCGAAGCGGCACTTCTCGGAAACTTTGAAACTCAGATACCTTCAGTTACCTTCTCAGGTTACGTGCTAAGAGAGACTTGGGCATTGGCCACTCATCAATGCACTGCAAATGGAAGACGTGCTGGCAGGGCAGCCGCCGCACCTCAAAGAAACTCTCCGAGAGGCTCCAGCCCAGCCCGGAAAGCTCTAGAGGGTCTTGTCTCGGGTTCCCCTTATAAGGGCCGCCCCGGGCCGCCCCGGGCCGCCACGGGCCGCCCCTCTACTCCACTTTCAGGACCTCGAAGACTCTACGCTATCTCTTCGGCCCTGCGAACGAATTTTGTGAACGAATTTCAGAACCGCTCGTGCTGGACTGCTGGACCTCATGGCCTTCCTCGAAGGGGCAAAGACAAACCTCAGCTCCAGGGAACTCTCGCACAAAAAAAAGCTCGATGAGCTGTCCTCCTTTTTTCACGAGGGCACGAGGGCCTGACCATGCACTGAGTCTGTCCGCCTTGAGCATCGCCACTCCACCTGCACGACTCCGCGACACCACTCTCCCTCTTCTCTCTCTTTCTTTCTCTCCTCCTCACTTGTTTTTTTTTTGGGGGGGGAGGGGAAAGATGGGGGGGGGGACATGGAAAGGGGGGCACTTTGGGGCACTTCTTTTTGCGATCGTTCTCTGTTTGGGCGCCTGCTCCGAGGGATCCGGTCGATGACCTCCTGGCTCATCCCGTGCCGCCGGGACAAGATCTCCTGGACCTAGCGAGAACAAGGACAACGGAAGAAGAACTGGACCGCAAGAGAAGAAGAGAAGAAGAGAAGAGAATGAAAAAAAGAAGAGAGGGAGCTCTCTCGAGAGAGAAGAGGCCAACAAAAAACACCGCCTCCATCAGCCGCTCTTCGTATCCGCCGGCGAGCGCCTGCGCACCGCCCTCCCGCGGAAGCTTCCCCCGCTGCGCTCTACCCCACGCTACCCCACCCCCCAGAAAAAAGAGAGAGAGAGAGGGGCTGCGCACTCACACTGTCGGCCTGTGTTTTTCGTTTAAGACACTGCCTCCTTTTTTTGAACTTTGCAGTGTCTTAGTGTTTCTGTTGGGGAACTACAGTGGATTTAAAGCCCATTCCCTGCACAGCTGCCCGCCAACCCCTCCCCCTACCCCCTGCCTCGCCCTGCTGCCTGTCTGCTCACCTACCGCCCTGCTCACCCCCTTCCACTACTTTGCCCATCCCTACACCCATATCCAGGCGCCTAAAGGAGTACGCAACCCTAATTACAATGCAAGCCAGCATGAAAGGAGCACTGGGGCAAAGTTCAGAATGCCTCCGGCAGCTGACATGTAAGCCCAGAACCTCCCACGCAAACCGTGGAAACACTGAGGTCTAAACCAACAGCAAGTGCCCTTCACGGCTCACAATCAAATCAGAAAGCGCTGCACCAGTGAGGGTTACCCTCACTGCCAGCTGCGCAGTCGATAGATGCCACGACGTAGCCTGCCCCGAAGGTGACCTGGTCGCCTGCCATTCCAGCGAAGCCCGCCAGATCGCACAGCCCACCTGGGTCCCACTTGCGAAGCTCATCCCCGATGACATGGAGCAGAGAGGCAGCGCAGCTGGCCCAGGCACGCCAAACTCGCTTGGTTTGGCCATTCTGGAAGGACGCGCCGACACTGGCCTTTGCATCCATTTGGTCCTTGTCGACGACACAAGAGCCGCCACGAACCTGAGTCGGATGCAGCTCTGCAATCTGCAGCTCGGCCACATCAAACAAACTCAGCCCATCCAGCACGGCAGCCCCATCGGGCCACGCGATGAGCAACCATGAGCTGCGCACTCCCCAAACCTTCCCAGAAGCTGCGCAGCCGAATGGTCCAGAGGAGGAAGTGCTATGCACTGAGTTGATGCCTGTGCTGGCAGACGGTACAGAGATCACAGAGTACATGGTGGATGGCGTCGTGACAGCACAGACGATCGACCACCTTGTGGAGCAGTCGTGGACGGCAAAGGCTTACGGAGTTGCATGACGAGGTCAATGTCAGCGGTAATGTGCGCAATTGTCCCTTGCATGAGCTTGTGGGAGTGTGGGAAGCGCTGCCGTGTCCCTTACACTTCGCCGCTCGAGGTGGGAGCTTTTCAGTGAGCTGCATGACTGGCAAGAGCAAGTTGAGATCAAGAATATGGGGAAATATCTTGATCAGGCCCTGGGACTGCGCGTTCGCCCCAGAAAGTCCTGCAGACATAAAGTCCTCCCAGCCTGTAGGCTGTAGATCAGATCTGCTGCAGCAGTTGCAAGAGTCCATGTAGGTAGGAAAAGCAACAGAGCTGGATCCTGCTGAGTCATAAGAAGGCCATCGCAAGCCACTGCAAGAAGGGCATCTACCTTTTAGGGCGAACCCCGCCCCGAAGGGCCGATGTGGAGTTCTGGCGTCCCAGGCAACACGGTCGCTCTTGTCCATCCCTACACTACCACCTACCCCCTGATCCGACTCCCCGACCCTACTCCCCTCTAGCCCTACTCCGCCCCTGCACGCCCGCCCTGACGCACCCCTCCCATGTCCACATTTCCGCGTTGCATCCGTCCAAAGCAGCCACCACGACTGCAGCGACATTGAATTGGTGTCCACATTTCCGGCGGTTGCCGACGCGCCGTCTCGCATGGTTGATTGAACGTTGCCCTGCACTGTGGGCACTCGTACGAACAGCTTCTAGCTGCCAAGGAAACCGCCACGACTTGGCCTGCAGCGACCGTAAACTGGTGTCCCCCGCCTTAAAAGCTCCAAGTTCTACTCCACCCCTACGCCAGCTCTACCAGCTCTGCCACCAGGACCTGTCTCTTGGCTCGTTCTGCGTCGAGCCACCCACATAGCCACGCCACTCATGGCGAGTGACCTTCTTCTCGCTGACTGGCCGGAAGCCTGAATTCCGTCATCTCTGGATCTGGAAGCTGAGGACGACCGAGTCGACTTCGGAGAAATCGCATGAGCTCTGCCATGCCACGTGGCACGCTTGTGCCACGGAACACAAGCCTCCCACAAGTACGCCTTTTCCTTGTACTGTGTGAAGAGGTTTGGCTCGCCGTTCCTGATGCCGCCATCACCGACCACCGCTTGTCATATCCAGATGAGGCAATGCGTCTCCCGACGCGTCGCTGCGTTTGGCTCTTCGCCGCTCTCAACTGCGGCTCCGCTACCGTGACAGCGGTTGGCGGTGATGGCTCAAGTGTTTTGCTGAGGACAGCCAGGAACTTCACATAGCGCTGCTGCTTGGCCAAGACCAAGCAGGAGCACTCGTCTCTTCTTCCCCGATTACTCGATGCTAGATGACTGCGCAAGTCAAACAAGAGTTGCCTAAACACTTACAGGGCTTAGGGGTGGAGGGTCGAAGGTGGGAGAGCGAGGTAGGGAGTTGGGGGTGGGGGCGCAGGGCAGGGGTTGGGGGGAAGGAGGAGAATGTGGAGTTTGCGAAGATGCTTTCAAGGTGAGAGTAGGGGGTTGGGGAGGGGTAGGCGTAGGGGGGGGGGGGTTCCTCTTCTAACATCGAGCTCTTCCCTATTTCATCCAAGCCTCTTCCTGCTTCAAGATGCTGGACTGGATGCGCAAGAGAGAAACGTCACTCAAACAGCATTGCAGGCAGCCGAGCTAAGGGCCCAGTGGCCAGACGCTGATCTACAGTGTCGAGACCTGAGGGGGGCCCTGGAGAGCTGGACGAAGACCAAAGATCTTGCTGGGCACTCCTTTGCAGAAGAAGGCCCATGATGAGTGAGGCCGAGGAACGGGCGCGCGCTCGACAGCATGAAGTTCGCATGTCACGAAAGTATTTTCGACCTTCAACCGGGCCCCAACTCAGAAGCAAGCACTGACCAGGATCTACGAGATGACTCGATCCGGCTTCGGCAAGTTCACCAGCATGTGCTAGACCCAGCTGGAGCACTGCCAATGGGTGACGACAAGGAAGGGCAGCGCAACCCCTGGTTCAGCGACTGGTTCAATCGGTGCAGCAGCGCTTGGAGGTGAACATCCACACGCCGCCAAGGAAGAAGATGGCTACTCCTCGACGTCCAAGAGCCTGGCGGACGAACACGTTTTTGACCGATCCACCTCCCAGCGTTCGAGGGCCCATTGTCAGCACAGAGACACTTTAACAGCTGGCGGGAGTTCTCCAGAACTTGCAGGGCGATGTGGGGGAGCTGAAGAGCGAGCAGAGGACCAGTCGAACTCGAAAGGAGACCCTTTGCGACGAGATCATGGACGACGACACCAGCTTTGTGGCGATCTCCGAGAAGATGGGGACGCAGTGAGCACGGAAGGCCTCATGAGCACCTCCACAAGACAGGACGAACTGTCAGTGT
Organism: Symbiodinium natans; assembly: GCA_905221605.1. NCBI lineage: Eukaryota > Dinophyceae > Suessiales > Symbiodiniaceae > Symbiodinium > Symbiodinium natans. The sequence goes on from CAJNDS010001046.1 coordinate 386,722, forward strand.
CACAAGCTAAGCATTTAGAGGAACGAGCTTTGTCCATTGTTCCGGAGTTGTTTCAGGGTCTTAGCGTCTAGCGGTTCTCATGGAGGTGTGTTGTGAGACCAATAGTCTGCTAACAGACACGATGCAGCGGGCCACGGGCTCTGCGACCTCGGCTTCCCGATGCTCCTTGTGGAACACGTGCGATGTAGGAACCAGTCCCAGAGTCAAGGACCTCGCATCGCGCGGCTGTCGCCACCGTGCGGCCCCTATAGCCCCATCCAGAACTTAAATCAAAAGACTGGAGCCCAGATGGAAGCCCTGCAGCAGAAGCAACTGGCTGCACGTCGTGTATACGTGGGCTGTAGCGCGATCTTTCACTTCTGTGTTCAACAAGGTTGTGTGGGAGATGAGCGACAGATGTCTAGCGTGGCGACTTCCTCTATTTCAGCAGCTACCTAAGAAGTATGAGCTGTTCGATGCAGTGGCCAAAGGTTGCGCTGTGAATTTTCGGGACAAGCCCCAAGGGAAGTTCCTTCAGAAAGGATGGAGGTTGTTAACCACGCACACTCGTTTAGCCAGGGCAACGGAACTTCCTTGTAGATGCCCCAAACACTATGTCCATGCCAGATGTGAAGGTAGCCTCATGAATTCTAGTGGACTGTATACGCCCGAATTCGCACGTAGAGTGGCGCGACATATCCAGCAAGAAGCTCAGGGCCAGACCAAGCTACCTGAAGCATTTCGCGTAGGTCTGACTTGCGTTTGCTCCGAACTGCAGATTTGCCGGCTTGCAGCACAATCATGAACCAGGGTCTGTGAGGGGGAGATACCGGGACGGGGTTTCCGGAAGAAGTGGCTTCTGGGACTTCGGAGTTTTCGGAGGTTGAAGATTCTTCGGGCGTTGAGGATCCCCTCTTGGAATTCGTGGACCTTACGAACCCCAACAGAAGCCGGAACATACTCAGCAAACCCCAAGCACAGCATGGCATCTTCGGGGCCTACAGTCCTGGATCCCATTACGGCATCACCCACAAAAGCGAGCAATTCCCACAACTGACCCGACACCTCAATCAGTTGCTGAAGCATCTTCTTCCCAAAAATTTCTGGAACGCCATTGCCATGAGTAGGAACAACCAGGTTCCCATCCACAAGGATGTGAATAACGCACCTGGAAGTTGCAACTACAGCGCGGGCCTAGGCTCGTATAACGGGGGCGATCTCTGGATTCACGAACCGAGGCCCGACGCAGAGTCAAGACCTCACCGCGCAGGTCAAGAACGAATCGGAGAAGCTGGAAGGAAGGAAGCATGCGACTTGGCACCAGGTGGTACAATTTGATCCAAAAACTCATTACGGCGTACAGCAATCGAGGGTTCGAGTATTTATCTTCGGAGTTCAGGGATGCCTTGAAGGGTTTGGATTTTCCGATTCACCAGCAGCTTCATACAGAGGAGGCTCACGTGCTCCAACAAAAAGGGTCCTTGGAAAGTGAAATTTCGAGACCGGCAAGAAGAAGACACTGAGAGAATCAAACGTCAAATCTACCTTCTCCACGCCTCCACGGCCTGAGGCACCAAACAGGCGCTCAAACGGCGCGGCGCTTCTTCACGGGTTCTGGAGTTAGCCAAACACTTTCAATGTTCCGCGCGCAAGGAAAAGGGAAGGCTTCAACACATGGCCTCCTTGGAACCCCTGCCCCCAGCTGGCAAAATCCTACGACCTTGGAACACACCCAGTTCATGTTGATCATCGACGAGGGTTCCAGGTATCGCGTCGCGAGGGTTTTACCCTCAGAGGCCTAACCTCTGCCATCCTCTGCTACCTGCCTTCAGTATCTCCGAGAAGGGTGCAAGCTACACGTGGATGATCCCAGTACGACATCAGAATTCTGAGCTCTTAAGAGCTCTTGTCACAGATGCGTGTCTTTAACCAGAGAGACGTGGTGCTGGTTTTTCACTCTTGCAACTCGCATTTGGAAGATCTGCAGATTTGATATCCAGCAAGGACTGCCTGACGAACTTCAAGCGCAGGATCCCATTGACACATACGGTTCTGATACCGCCAGACGCCGGAGCCATGGCACCAGCAGCAGGCAAACCCTGTTAGCTCCCTCCCCGCAAGTTCGACCACGTGGAGGTCAGGTTTGAACCGAACTTAGAATCACAACAAAGGACGCAGTTGGCCGTGAGGTGGGTCCACTCGGAGGCTCAGTTCGCTAATGCTCTCACTAAAGCTGGAGGAGCAAAAGAACTGGAGCTTTTCTACCGAATGGATCAGAGATGGCGAATTGTGGAAGACCCCGAGATGAAGTCCGCCAGAAGACGCAAGGCCGAAGGGCTTGAACCTCCACACATCACAAAAACAGCAGCAAAGAGCTGGAAGCTGAGAAGAGTGATCTTTTTTTCATGAACCCCGAGGGGAAGGTGCATGCCTGGAGGCCGCTAGGATGTTCATGATGCGCGGCCGGGCGGGGGCCAGGGGTGCGCATCATCGAGGCTTCGTTTCTCCTTGGGGATCCGGGGGGCCAGCATCGGCAGCATCAGCGGCTCGCGGGGGGAGGGGTTTTGCTCTGCGAGCTGCCATGCCTCTGCCTGCTACTCCTGGGGCGTTGCCCGCCCCTGGAAGTAGCACCTTAGAATATATATATATATATGTGAGAGGGACCTTTTGGGTCCATTTCACGTATATTAATTAATTTCTTTAATTTCTTTAATTTCTGGGCCTCTCTGTGAGAAATTAAAGAAATTAAAGAAATTAATTAATTTCATTAATTTCTTTAATTTCTGGGCCTCTCTGTGAGAAATTAAAGAAATTAAAGAAATTAATTAATTGTATTAATTTCTTTCATTTCTGGGCCTCTCTGTGCGAAATTAAAGAAATTAAAGAAATTAAGTAATTTCTTTAATTTCATTAATTTCATTAATTTCTTTAATTTATTTTAATTAGTCCCGTGAGCCGGGGGGGCCCCCCCAATTAACTTCTTTAATTTCTTTAATTTCTGTGCCTCTCTGTGAGAAATTAAAGAAATCAATTAATTTCATTAATTTCTTTAATTTCTGGGCCTCTCTGTGAGAAATTAAAGAAATTAAAGAAATTAATTAATTTCATTAATTTCTTTAATTTCTGGGCCTCTCTGTGCGAAATTAGAGAAATTAAAGAAATTAATTAATTTAATTAAAGAAATTAATTAATTTCTTTAATTTCATTAATTTCTTTAATTTATTTAATTTATTTTAATTAGTCCCGTGAGCCGGGGGGGCTACCCCAATTAATTTCTTTAATTTCTGGGCCTCTCTGTGAGAAATTAAAGAAATTAAAGAAATTAATTCCGGTAGCCCTTCGGGCTTGCGAGACTAATTAAAAGAAATTAATGAAATTAAAGAAATTAAAGAAATTAATGAAATTAATTAATTTCTTTAATTTCTTTAATTTCTGGGCCTCTCTGTGAAAAATTAAAGAAATTAAAGAAATTAATTAATTTCATTAATTTCTTTAATTTCGGGGCCTCTCTGTGAGAAATTAAAGAAATTAAAGAAATTACTTAATTTCATTAATTTCTTTATTTTCTGGGCCTCTCTGTGCGAAATTAAAGAAATTAAAGAAATCAATTAATTTCTTTAATTTCATTAATTTCATTAATTTCTTTAATTTATTTTAATTAGTCCCGTGAGCCGGGGGGGGCCCCCCAATTAATTTCTTTAATTTCTTTAATTTCTGGGCCTCTCTGTGAGAAATTAAAGAAATTAATTAATTTCTTGAATTTCTTGAATTTCTGGGCCTCTCCGTGAGAAATTCAAGAAATTAAATAATTTCATTAATTTCTTTAATTTCTGGGCCTCTCTGTGCGAAATTAAAGAAATTAATTAATTAATTTCATTAATTTCTTTAATTCATTTTAATTAGACCCGTGAGCCGGGGGGGCTACCCCAATTAATTTCTTTAATTTCTTTAATTTCTGTGCCTCTCTGTGAGAAATTAACGAAATTAAAGAAATTAATTCCGGTAGTAATGAAATTAATTAATTTCTTTAATTTCTTTAATTTCTGGGCCTCTCTGTGAGAAATTAAAGAAATTAAAGAAATCAATTAATTTCATTAATTTCTTTAATTTCTGGGCCTCTCTGTGAGAAATTAAAGAAATTAAAGAAATTAATTAATTTCATGAATTTCTTTAAGTTCTGGGCCTCTCTGTGCGAAATTAAAGAAATTAAAGAAATTAATTAATTTCTTTAATTTCAGTAATTTCATTAATTTCTTTAATTTATTTTAATTAGTCCCGTGAGCCGGGGGGGGGGCCCAATTAATTTCTTTAATTTCTTTAATTTCTGGGCCTCTCTGTGAGAAATTAAAGAAATTAAAGAAATTAATTCCGGTAGCCCTTCGGGCTTGCGAGACTAATTAAAAGAAATTAAAGAAATTAAAGAAATTAAAGAAATTAAAAAAATTAATTAATTTCTTGAATTTCTGAAATTAAAGAAATTAATCAATTTCATTAATTTCTTTAATTTCTGGGCCTCTCTGTGCGAAATTAAAGAAATTAAAGAAATTAATTAATTTCTTTAATTTCATTAATTTCATTAATTTCTTTAATTTATTTAAATTAGTCCCGTGAGCCGGGGGGGCTCCCCCAATTAATTTCTTTAATTTCTTTAATTTCTTTAATTTCTTTAATTTCTTTAATTTCTTTAGTTTATGGGCCTCTCTGTGCGAAATTAAAGAAATTAAAGAAATAAATTCCGGTAGCCCTTCGGGCTTGCGAGACTAGTTAAAAGAAATTAAAGAAATTAAAGAAATTAAAGAAAGAAATTAATGAAATTAATTAATTTCTTTAATTTCTCGAATTTCTGGGCCTCTATGTGAGAAATTAAAGAAATTAAAGAAATTAATTAATGTCATTAGTTTCTTTAATTTCTGGGCCTCTCTGTGAGAAATTAATGAAATTAATTTCTGTAGTTTCTCTACTTTCAGAGCCTATCTGTGAGAAATCAAAGAAACTAAATACATTAATCAATTTCTTTAATTTGATCAATTTCATTAATTTCTTTTATTTAAACTAATCCCGTGAGCCGGGTAATTAATTTTTGTAATTTCTTTATTTTCTAGGCCTCTCTGTGAGAAATTAAAGAAATTAACAAAAAACATCCGGTAGCCGCGTGGGGTTGCGAGACTAACTAAAAGAAATTAAAGAAAGTAATGAAATTAATTAATTTCTCTGGCTTTTTAATTGCTAAGCCTCTCTGTGAGAAATTAGAGAAATTCAAGCAATTAACCATCCTCTTTAATTTCTTGATTTTCTGGGCCTCTTTAAGCCTTCGTGCATCTTTATCGCGTTCCCTTTTCTATTCCCTTACTTTCGTGCTGAAACCATCACCCTTTCTTTCCCTTAATTTCCCCATTCATCCCTTAAAGAAAGGGACGCCTTCAAGATGTAGGAAGGATTTTTCATATAGTTGTGTGTACAATGGCTTGGTACTAGCGCTCTAATTTTCAAGAAGCTGTTTTGCATGTAATGTGTGTCACGAGTTTGCTACGTTCATAGGCAGACTATGTAAATACACCCTCTCTAAACAAACCATTTCCCCTAAACCCTGAACCCTAAACTCTAAACCCTAAACCCTAAACGCTCAAAGAGTCCTACGGCCTCCAGGCCCTCTAAGAATCCCAAGTTCTCTAAGACTCCCAAGCCCCCTACACTTCCTAAGGCCCCGAAGCTCCCCAGGCCCCCTGAGCCCGCCAAGCCTCCTTAAGTCCCGTAAGCTCCCTAAGCTGTCGAAGCCCCCTTACTCCCTAAACAATTTCGCAGAGCAAGCAGACAGAATTTCAGGACTACAAGCAATCGGTCATGAGCTGTCCTGCAGGCAACGCCTCCACCCAAAGCGTAACTTAAAATTTCCCTGATGTTTCCCTGTTGCGCTTTTTTTTGGCCCCGATTGTTTCAGGGAAGTTTTCCCTTGAAACCCCTGTGTAGTGCTAGAATTTCCCCTCGAATCCCTTTAAGGCTTCGTGTATCTGTACCGCGTTCCCTTTTCTATTCCCTTACTTTCGTGCTGAAACCATCGCCCTTTCTTTCCCTTAATTTCCCCAGTCATCGCTTAAAGAAAGGGACGCCTTCAAGATGTAGGAAGGATTTTTCATATAGTTGTGTGTACAATGGCTTGGTACTAGCGCTCTAATTTTCAAGAAGCTGTTTTGCAAGTAATGTGTGTCACGAGTTTGCTACGTTCATAGGCAGACGATGTAAATACACCCTCTCTAAACAAACCATTTCCCCTAAACCCTGAACCCTAAACTCTAAACCCTAAACCCTAAACACTCAAAGACTCCTACGGCCTCCAGGCCTTCTAAGAATCCCAAGTTCTCTAAGACTCCCAAGCCCCCTACACTTCCTAAGGCCCCGAAGCTCCCCAGGCCCCCTGAGCCCGCCAAGCCTCCTTAAGTCCCGTAAGCTCCCTAAGCTGTCGAAGCCCCCTTACTCCTCCAGCTTTTCAAGCAGGAGAAAGGCTCTTTCGTAAGGGGCGGAGGAGCTCTGTCATTCCCTCAACCAGAGGGAGGGGAGCCCTCTCATGACCTATTCAAGAGAGAGGAGATAGAAGAGCTTGCTCATTGCTCTTTAGGATGCGGAGGAGCTTTTGCACAAGAGGCAAGGAGCTCTTTTACTTCTACAAACGCATAGAAGAGCGTTTAGATGACCTGTTACGAAATAGAATAAACGCTGTCTCACGTAAGCGAGAGAGACTGATGAGTTATGCGACGCTCCATTTCAGGGATAGGCCTTCGAAACCTTCAATTAGGGTTGATCTCTCGCAAAAAGGTAAAAGAGCTATGTCATTTCCTACGAAGCGATAAGCAGCCTAGAGACAATCGGCTTCTCTCATGTTTGCTTCATGGATAGAGAAGCTTTTCTCAACCAAAACCAAAGAGACGGATCATGTCCCATTGAAAGATAGACGAGTTCTGTCTTTGTACGTTACGAGGGGGGGGAGCTCTTTCACAAGAGGTAGGTAGAGGACTCTCTCATGTCCGGCAAAGAGATAGAGACGATCTTTCATGACCCGCTACGAGATAGAGAGCCTCTTTCATGTAAAGGGTAAGATATAGAAGAGCTGTGAGCTCCTTTACCTATCGACGGGAACTCTTATAGCTTTCATGAATGAGTTCTTGCCAGTGAACAAAGGGAGCTCTTTCACAAAGGGTAGATAGAGACCTCTCTCATTTCCTGTAAAAGAAAGAGGAGGTCTCTCACGACCTGATTATTGCGAGATAGAGAAGCTATGTCATATAAAGATAAGAAATGGTAGAGCTGAGGACTCCTCTGCCTAGTGACGGGAAATCAGTTAGATAGGACATGAGAGAACTCTCATACATTTCTTATGAATGAGTTCTTCAATCTCTGAATAGAAAATGAATGAGCTCCTGTGTCTTCGCATACGAAATGACAGTGTGGAAATGAGCTGTCTCATGACCTGTTAGGAAACAGAGGAGATAAAGAGCTTGCTCATTGCAAAAGAGGAAGCGGAGGGCTCTTGCAGAAGAGGCAAGGAGCTCCTTCACTTGCTGCAAAGATACAGAGGAGCTTTCAGATGACCTATTCAGAGATAGCGAAACTCGATCACGTAAACGATAGAGATTGAAAAGTTATGTCATGCCCCATTTCAGGGATAGAGAATGGCCTTCCAGACTTTCATTTCGAATAAAGGAGAGATCTGTCACAGAAAGGTAGAAGAGCTATTCATTTCTTATTATATCACGGGTAGACAAGCTTTTTCTCAAATACAAACAAAAAACCTGGCTCATGCACCATTGAAAGATAGACGAGTTCTGTCACTCTCGATCACAAGGTGGAGGAGCTCTTTCACGAGGTAGGTAGAGCACTCTCTCTTTTCTTGCAAAGAGATAGAGAAGATCTGTCATGACTCCATGAACCGTTACGAGATAGAGAAGCCTCTTTCATGTAAAAGATAGGTCATGGTAGAGCTGAGAGCTCCTCTGCCTAGTGATGGCAAACGAGAAATAGGAACCAAAGGAGATAGAAGAGGTTGCTCATTGCAAAATAGGAAGCGGAGGAGCTATTGCAGAAGAGGCAAGCAGCTCCTTCACTTGCTGCGCAGACACAAAGGAGCTTTCAGATGACCTGTTCAGAGATAGCGAAACTCTCTCACGTAAACGATAGAGACTGATGAGTTGTGTCCCCATTCAAGGGATAGAGAATGGCCTTCCAAACTTTCATTTCGGGTAAAGAAGAGATCTGTCGCAAAAAGGTAGAAGAGCTATGTCATTTCTTATGCATCGATAAACGGCTACTCGCATGATTTCTTCATCGATAGAGAAGCAGCTATTTCTGAATAGAAATTCACAATGGAGCTGTCTCATGTCCCAGTGAAAGATAGACGAGTTGTGGCATTTGATTTTGAGGTGAAGGAGCTCTTTCACAAGAGGTAGGTAGAGGACTCTCTAATGTTCTGCAAAGAGATAGAGACAATCTTTCTTGACCCGCTACGAGATAGAGGAGCCTCTTCCATGTAAAGGGTAGGATGTGGTAGAGCTGTGAGCTCCTCTACCTATCGACGGGAAATTAACAAGAAAGTACATTCGAGAGCTCTTACAGCTTCTATGAATGAGTTCTTGTGATTGAACAAAGGGAGCTCTTTCACAAAAGGTAGATAGAGACCTCTCTCATTTCCTGCAAAAGAAAGAGGAGGTCTCTCATGACCTATTGCGAGATAGAGAAGCTATGTCATATAAAAGATACGAAATGGTAGAGCTGAGCGCTGGTGACGGCAAATGAACTAGGTAGGACATGAGAGAGCTCTTATACATTGTATGAGAGATTTCTTATATCTATATCTCTTGTGAACGAGTTCTTCAATCTCTGACTAGGAGATGAATGAGCTCCTGTATCTTCTCATACGAAATGACAGAATGGATATAAATGATGTCCTCTAGCTGTTAACGCAACATGAAAAAACCTCCTCTATCCCCTAAAAGAGAAGGAGAGAGGGAAGCCCGCTCATGACCTATTAGGAACCAGAGGAGATAAAAGAGCTTGCTCATTGCAAAATAGGAAGCGGAGGGCTCTTGCAGAAGAGGCAAGGAGCTCCTTCACTTGCTGCAAAGATACAGAGGAGCTTTCAGATGACCTATTCAGAGATAGCGAAACTCTATCACGTAAACGATAGCGAGTGATGCGTTATGTCATGTCCCATTTGATGGACAGAGAATGGCCCAGAGTGGCCTTCAAAACTCTTCATTGATAGAGAAGCTGCGAAGCTATTTCTGAAAATCGACATAGAAGAGAACTCTCTCATTTCCTGCAGCGTGAAAAAGGAGGTCTCTCATGACCTATTGCGAGATAGAGAAATTTCAGGTAAGAGTTAGGTAATGGTAGAGCTGGGCACGCCTCTGCCTCTTGACGAGAAATGAGCTCGTGTATACTTCATGAATGCGTTCTTCTATCTCTCAGATGAAAGAGCTCCTCGATCCTTCTTATAGGGCATGAAAGAAATCCTGTGTTCGAAATGAAAAGACCCTTTGATAAGCAAAAGAAAAAGGGAAACGAATCGATGCCTTCTATCTTTTAGTGCAGAGCTTCTCACTTCTAATGCGACATGATAGAGCTCCTCTATTTTCTTGGAAATGAAACAGCTTGCGTTCTCTCCTGAGTGAAAGATGTCTCTGTCGTGGAAATGAGATCTCCTCTATGTTTCTAAGAAATGAGATAGCTCACCTCTACCTCGTAATCGGAAATGAGAGAGCCCTTCGCCCCTCTTCAGGCTATGAAACAACTTGTCTATCTCTTACTTCAAAGTGTGCTAGAGCTACATGGCTGCACTTGCTGGCGCCGGTGCACACACAGACCAAACCTTCACTATTACTGTTACTACTACTAATACTATTACTAGTATTATTACTATTCCTATTCCTATTACTATTACTATTACTAGTACTATTATTATTCCTATTACAATTACGGTCAGTATTATTATACTCATAATAATATTAAAATATTATTATTATTGCACTACTACTGAAAGAAGAACCAGCCGTGAAATAGACCCTAAAGGTCTCGGCCACATATATATATATATATAGAAAATATGAAAATATATATATATATATACATATATATATATATATTTATTTATGTATACATATTTTTTGAAGTAATATGTGTAAATGTTTGTTTCTTGGGGCCCCCTCCCCCCAAATCTCTGTCTGCAGTCTTTCGCGGGAGGCTGTGTAGCTATGAGCCGTTCTCACCCTGTCTACCCCAAACCCCGAAACCCCAAACCACCCAACCCCGAAACCCTCTAAGTCCTTAAAATCCAGAAAATGTCACAATCGTGGGAACCTCAAAAGCTCGGGCCCATATTGAGACGCTTTCTGGAAGAAAAAAAACGCCATACTTAACGACCCCTTTACTCCCCTCAAATCCCTCTCTCAAGCCCATTGCACATCTCGCAATATATGGCCTCTGTATTAAGCAGCATCATCTGCAGCCCGGGCGGCAAGCTCTGCAGCTGTTCCAGCCTGCAGATGTCCCACCAAGTGCTCGAACATTGCTCGAACAGTGCGAGCACACAACTGCCGAGACGTGCAAACTCGCGAGGCAGAGACATCTCTGGGGGAAGTAAGTTGCGCAGCGACGGGTGCAGAACCTGTGCCACTTGCACATTTGCACTGCTACCACAGTGAGAAACATTTTCGAGCGCCGAGCTCCCTCGCAATAGATCGTAGTGTTTTTGCCTTCGCTACATCTGGCTTCATCTGGCTTCATGGCTTCATTGGCGAAACGTATTCCTGCGAGAAGCGTTTGGAACAAGCAGACACGGATCCGGTCTCCTTCCCCCCAGCCCCCCATGCCAAATTTTGCGACCCCCTCGCCCCCCCCCCGCCCCCCCTCGGCCTTGTGGGACCCCCAGCTGCATGTGGATGGCGCCTCGCGAATTTGGCTGTTTTGGCCCCCTCCTGGCACCCGACCTGAGACCCTCTCAGACCCCTGGGACCCTTTTTTGAGGCCTTTCGCAGAAACCCTGCCGGCCCGGCTGCCGAGGCGGCGCGCGCAAGAGTTTACAATTACCTTTACATCATGGCATAGGGCATAGGGATCTGGTGCGGATGAGCTATCGGGAACTTGGGGAGGGGGTTTGGGGGCACCTTCACGGGGGACTTGAGGGGTGAGGGTAAAGGGGGTCCGAGTCTGATGCCGTGAGATAGGCCCATCAGCTGTCCAGTTGCTTAATTCAACAACGAGGTTTGCTGCATTCAACGAGTTGTCAAAGCTCACAAAACCAAAGATGCTTCACCTGACGACGTTGGAGGTTGCTTCAAGGTCTCGTCGCGGTTTGCTTATCGTATACCGGCGCCGCATAGAAGTATTGCAGCTAATTGCAGCCCGTGAATCTGAGAGGGCTTAGTTTTGCCTCAAGGTGTCGGGGTCAGACCAATAGCCTGACCCGGTGTCAGCAGTGCTCCGTTGTGTTTAGGCATCTTCTGAGATTTTTGTGCAAGTCAACTTAGTCAACCCAATTGTCCGTTTCTTTGGCAAAAAAAGTCTTGTGTTGGTCAGTCTTGCAGTACCTCACTTGGCTGCACACCTATATGACAGGACCCTTCTTCTTCACTCAAATCGCATTGTTTTGTGCCGGGTTGAGTAGCATGTGGGGGATGTCTGATGACGTATGGCTCCTGCGTGAGAATTCTCGACATGACAGTTGGTTCAGCTGGAACAAAGCGTATGCACTATATCACGATATGAGACAGTGCAAAAATGGAGCTGGCATGCAGCTACGGATGATTCAAAAAGTTCCTGGTATTGGTCTGCGAGTGATTCCTGCCAACAGACATGGAAAGATTGCACTGTTCGTCGGGGCATGGCTCACAATATGCCTGAAAACCCGGCATGGCAAGATTGCGGCAAGGTCTCAAAAAGCTTGCCGCACATGCAAGTCGAGTCAAATTTGCGCAGACAATTGTGGTCCAAGAATTTCTGATTCTTGTTCCGTCTTTTCCGTTTTGACCGCCGTGCATAAGAGCCGGAGCAGACTGTGTTTCTGCAGTGTGTAAGAAAGAGCCAAGCCGTCACATGTTGCGTGTGCATCTTGAGACACATCGCTAAATACTCGCCTCAGCTTCCTGCTGAGAAGCGTCTGATCCGCCCCAAGCACCCGCCCCCACTCCCCCCACCCTCCCTGACAGACCCCCCCCCCGATCGCTTGGAGCAAACCCATGCCGTGGAGGTCGCCTGTCGGCGGCTCCTACACAGGGCGCCTCAAAATGAACGGGATGGGTGCTGTGGAACTTTGTGTGGGGCCTCTTCTGGGATTCACGGGACCCTCTTTCTGCCTGGGACGCCAGCCTCGAAATGGCAACCTCATTGGACCCTTGTCCATCAGGCCGTCCCGGCTGCCGCCTCCAATCCGAGGACCCCCCACCCGCCCCCCCCTCTGCGCTTGTTGCGGGATGGGCAGGCATGCCGCCTTCCCCCCCCCCCACCCCCACCACCCCTTGCTGCCGCCTCGGTACCCTTGCCGAAGCGGCTCGCGTTAGCGACAAAATTATTTGTCAGCCGGTGCCTACTGCTTGTGTCACACAAAACTTTGTCGAATTGTCGACTTTTCACAAGAGGATGCCATCAACAGCAATTTGAATTAGATCTGCACATGTCTGTGTCTGTGTCTGTGTCTCTCTCTGTCTCTGTGTGTGTGTGCGCGCGTTTGTTCTTGTGTGGCGCATTCGTGGGTATGCATGTAACGCTCGGTGCACAGCGAAAAAACGACTGCTAGACGAGCTGGGGCTTCCTGCCAATCCTCCCTCGTTCTCCGCGCGGCTCACAACAAACCACTTTGAATTGAACTCCCTGAGCCATGGCAAAGCACGTCAAAGCACATCTTACAAGAGTGAGCTACAGTTCTATGGCATTCTATGGCGTCCTGGAATGTGAACTGGTCGTTCATGGCGAAGCTTTGCTGCTTGTTCCTGCACTATTCGATGCTGCTGGTGTCAGTAAGTGCAAAAACACAGCCAACAAGTCATCTCCGTGTGAGGTACGGCTTCAGGTAGTCGTTAAAGACGTCGTACTCATACCTTGAAATCCCGGTACTCATCAGAGCGTTGTGCTCATAACGCCAAGGCGCCAAGGGTGGCATCCATGTTGGGCGCCGGGCGCGGCAGGCAAGGTGTCTTGGAAGGGCACGAAATGGATCTTCGTGAACTCCGGCCTCTGGGACTCAAAACAATCATTTTATGCTTCGAACATCCCCACCCTCTCTGGGTTTAGATACTCTGGGAGAAGAGTTGAGTTTATAATCTAACAACCCCACACCGAGGGTGGTGAATAAACAAAACAGAAAAGAAGGAGAACTCATTGGACTCAAATACGACCAAAGTTTGGAAAAGACCAGGATCTCGCACTCCCCGAAAGCTGCCTCTTCTTGTGGCCAGCTGGGCCCTAAGAAGTTTTAGAAGGCCCCGACTGCGCAGTTTTGCACTGCATTGGCGCACTGTACTTACTAGCGGGACAAAACGGCCTGATACCACCCTTTGAAGGAGGACCGAATCGGACCTGCGGTGGGTAAGGCCCCGGTAAGGCCCCGTAAGGCCGGCCGAGGCGCGGTGCGAAAGCGAAAAGGCCATGGCGTGTTTGTTTAATACTTATTGTTTGACTTAATCTCCAATGTTTTCTCGTTCTTATGCAAACCATTCAAAAAAAACCTTTCTGAGCACACCGCGTGTTGTCCCAATCAACAAAGACCTGGCAAGTGCAGGCCCTAAATTAGCAGCTGCCGAACATGCAGCACCTGCCGAACATGCAACGTAGCTCTCTGGCAGATCTCCCCCCACCGACCGTCGAGAAAATCACGTCGCGACGTGAAGGAATGGATGCCAGACGAGACGCCACTGTGCTCATGTCAACGATGCCAATCTCCGGAGGCACGGGCTCGGCGGCCATCACCTCGAGGGGGCAAAAAGAGGGAAGCTTTCCTTTCCCCCCAAAACAGGAAGAGCGTCGCAAAAGGCAGCAACGCTCACAAGGCAGCAGCAACAACTAAGAAAAAAAAAAGGATGTGGGTCTCTCTCAGAGAAGGGCACCGGACTGACACACGGCAGGCCAATGGCCAATGGGGCCAAGGCACACATCTTACAACAACGCTCTCTCACGTGAGTCTCTACGCGGAGCATAGCACCGAGTCGCAGGAGTCGCAGGAGTCGCATCCCCCCCCCCCCCCCCCCCCCCCCCCCCCTTCGTCGCCATTCCGCCTGGAACTCGAAGCCGTTGATCTGCAGGTGCTCGTTGACACTCACAATGCTCGTTGCCTGTTCTCACTTCTACTGCAAAGCCGCGGCGAGAACAGCTCGGCTCCAAACTGCACGTGAGAAAGCTCTGCTTATAAGTTGGTTTCTGTCTAAGCACACTAAGCACACTTCTTCTCTCCCCGTCTTCTCTCTCCCGTCTAAACTCACTCCGTCTCCTTGCTGTGTTCCTGGCCTCGCTGGAGTTCAGGGTCTTGAAGTAAGGGTTGATGTACTCTTGGAACAAAGCCGTCGCGTCCTCGGTCTGGGTTGGTTTTTGAGTATTGCAACCTGACGCTGTTAGGTGTCCTTCAGGCTAAAAACTCATGCACATGCATGTGCAGTCTCCTGGTCTGTACGGGTCCGCTCGAAGTCCCAGAGGCAAATGAATTGGACCTCCACTCAGACACATCTGACACCATGTTCGACCACCGCTTCCTCTGAGAATCGATTCGTCTACAAGTCTACTCTAAGTCTACTCTAAGTCTGCTAAGTCTGCTCGTTCACAGGCGTTTGCCGCTCCACAGTTGTGCCTCTTTCCATCCTTCTCCCTTCGCTCGCTTCGCTCGCTTCGCTCACTTCCCTCATTTCCCCTCCGCTCACTTCGCTCACTTCGTTCACTTGACACCTTCTCGAAGCGTTTCAGAGGAGATCCTTCGATGAAGTAGTCGGTGTTCATGGACTGCAGTGGAAAGCTTCAGGCCGCCGGGCTCTTTGCTTAGATTCTTAGATCTGGAAAATGTCAAAAATGTGCAATTGAGACCCCTTCTCGGCGCTTCTCAATCCGGGGGCTGCACTAACACGGCGTCATCTGGTTCGCATTTCACCTTACGATCAACCAATCGACCAACACCAGAGGAACAGAAACAACATACCACCAGCACCGGATCCTAGTAAGGCGACCGCCACAACGAATTCATATCCAGCCGGTCTGAGAAACATCCCCGTCTTCACGGGAGTCTGCACAGGGACTCTACCACAAACAATTGTTCCTTGTCACTCTCCTTAACTTGACAACTGAAACTGAAACCACAAACAGCAAAGACTCCTGGTTGGCTCGCATGGTTCGTAAGACTGGCGACAAGATCTCCAAACGCCTGGGCTACTAGCTGGCGTTTCCAAGCAAACATCACTACACATTTCCTCTCAGACTCATTTGTCCGTCACAATCAATCTAATGGTGCTAGAACACGTCATTCTGCCAGTTCTGCGTCAGGGTGTTACACCCCTTGAGACTCACGCTGGCTCTGGTCGCACGAACTCGGGAAAACGGGCAAAATGTGAACTCGGCGAGCATTCCTTAGTAAAGCTTCCGCAAGACGAACAGTGAGCAAAGCGCTCGCTGCTCTGCTCGAGCTTTTATCGGCGAGATTCGGAGCTTTGACGTCTCTCGAAGGCACCTGGCAACAAAAGACTCCTCAGAACATGACATGGACACACACACAGACATGTTCATAAGCCTTTTCGTTTTCGAAGCTGCTCCCCCATCATGTATTTAAAGTCTTGCGCGCCCTGCTCGCCTCCAGCCTAATGGCACCTGATTTTAAATCTGCTAGCACACAAGCTTAATGGTCATGCACGGTGTGATCCCTGAATATCTCCGAGCCTCTATGCAAGGATTCTATCCCACTGCTAGGCATCGTTCACGGTGGGTGCAGGCTTGTGAGCCTTCTGACTTGACACTAAAAAATCTTATCCGCTGTCTCTAAAGACTTGAAAAGACCTACTTAAAATTGTGCTGTAAAACCCGCACACCATGCTCAGAGAAGTGGCGCAGGGTGTGGCAAAAAGGGCGAACAAAGTCTGCTTTTCTGAGTAGATTTGTTTTTGGAAGCCGTCAGACTAAGTCGATCATGTCACCTATTGTGACCTCGAATGAAGGTGTTTCTCCTTCAGCAGAGGGGAGAAGGGAAAGGAGTTAAGGAAAAAGAGTGACAAGAGAGCGACAGTTTGAAAAGAAAAGTAATGACATGAACATCATCGTGGGATGCACAGCAGTGAGCGGCCTTAAGATATGAACACTTCATCTGCAGCACAGCCATGCGCGGCGTGCGCGCCAGGAAATTCTCTGAGACACGTAACATAAGATGTGCAATTTGCGAAGAGCAATCTGGGCATCCCTGCGACCGGCCCTCGTCAATTCCCTCAAACCGAAAGTGCTGAATTTTTTGTTGGACAAAATCATGTTCTTAAAGCCTTGTACGCGGCACCTGATTGAGCAGCTCGTGGCGTCGCGGCTTGACAACGGCGACCAAAGCAACTACCAAAACCCAAAACCCATCAGAACCGGAATCACCCTATACAATTGGTTTGGATCCACCCTCTGGCCTCTGAAGCTGCCGATGGAGTAGTTGCCACCTCAGACGCCCTCGCGTTCGAGGCATTCGCTGAGTTCTCTGCCTGCTGGATTGTGGAAACACCCCATCATACAACCGTCGCAAAGTATGTGCAATGTGGGGATTGTTGCCAACCCCTTCCCCCTTCCACCGTCTTGGTAATACGGGCACGAAATTCCAACCTTGTTTTGGGTGGATTTGCTTTGAGATCTCAGGTGGTTTCTTGTCTGTGTCGGGAAATCCAGTCAACGAGGTGTCCGGCTAAATATGCAACTTGGAGACGAAACGAGCCGGTGGTATGGACAGAGCCCAGGGAAGACTTGGACATCCGCCCCGTTGAGATTCCATCTGGTGCCTTACCACCCTCGGTACAGCTGGCAAGGTGGTCAGACTCCCCAGGCTAGTGTGTCCCACATCAAAAACTACAGCTACAGCATGCCATTTGTCTGAACTCTTACCTATACTACCTCTACTTTCTGCCTTATTTGCAAGGCCTCGGGACCTTCGGATTTCAGAATGCTGTGGCCGTGCCAAAGGTTCTGGAGATCGTTTCGTCTGTGCTTCTGGAGCAAAAGGAGACACCTGAGTGGGTTGCCAGTTGCAGCGCGCATCTCAATTAGCGGAACTTCTGGGTGAATACCCGGTGCCGGTGAGCTCTGCCCCTGCGGAAAAGTCCGGGATGCTCTCGACGAGGGAGCCGGAGGATAAACAGTCCCAGAGTCCCAGAGCTCGATCCAAAGGCTTTTTAGCCATGGCTAGTTTTCTGACGACCAGTAAACGACGGGGCTCGATGCCTGAACCTCATGAACTTTGAAGCCGCGTATCTGCAGGACGCGCGACAACATTGTCACAGCCACGCTGTCAACACACAGGGCGTGCACCACCCAAGGCCAGCGTGGGTCCGTTCTTCGATGCGATTCTCAACCCTCAAGCCGGCTTCGAGGGCGACCAGACGCTCACAGAAACGAGAGGGACAAGGCCAGCCCATGGGCGCGTGCTCGCAGACGCTGTGGGTGTGTCCTCCTTCTCAAGTAGATTTGCGGGGAGGCCAGCGCCACGCTCAAAAAACGCACCAGGACCTACGAAGATGGTAGCGGTGTGCAGCACGGTGCCCGGCTCAAGCTCGCCTGCGCCGGGCCCGGTAATAGTCGGCCCACATCGGCCCACCGATGTCACCGACGTCGACGTCACCGACATCACCGACGCATGCCTTGTAACTCGGCAACTCGGCAACTCGGCAACTCGGCAACTCCGACCCCGAACTCCCCGAATCAAACCTTGACATGACCGGTGAGATCCGGCGAGGCGACGCGCAGTGCTTACATGTGTTTTTTCGGAGGCGGAGATGGAAAAAGGTGAGAGGAACTGCATAGACTTGGGCTGTACAGCTGTACAGCGCTTACAACGAATAAAATTAGGACGACGGGCCGGGCCTCCGCCTGGGCACGGAGCCACTTCGCTCTCTGAGCCTGGCTTAGCAGCTTAGCAGTGGCTTCTAAGCCGAAACTCCAAGACATGTGACTCATGTGACACATGTGACACATAGACATGGACACGTCGTCCTCGCGGTAGTCGTCCATGCCTGAAACCAGTATTCGAAAGACTGCTGCACTTCAAACTGCATTGCGCAAGCCGAATCTGCACCGTCCGCACCTGCCAAAGTCGTGATTGCGCTG
>CAJNDS010001046.1:407500-485000 GCA_905221605.1 Symbiodinium natans
TAGACTGTAGCCGAGCCACTAGCCGATAGCAACCAATCCTGCCATAGTGCTTGTTGCGCAGCAAGGTTTTGCACGCTCTTGAGTACCGATCCAATCGGGAGCGTCAGGACTGGGATCCGAGACTTGCGCGAATCGCAAGGATGACAATCGGCTGACCCAGTGACTGCGCTAGGCCAAGTTGTGAGCCTGTAGCCTGCTTTGGACGTTTCCCCCAGAGTGCACTGGACTTTTTTCGAGCTGTGGCCTGTAAATCACTCCAAGCAGCTACAATGGCGACGCCATCTTCAAGAGGCTACGCAGGCCCAAGGCCTAGGAGTTTAAGTCTTGATCCTCCGAGGCGCCAGACCTCGTCGAGCGGTCCTGCCTTGACTTCAGGCGACAAGGAATAAGCGCTATGGCAGCTTTCTTCAGCGCCACCCCCAACAGCTGGCCCCGCTGTGGCCAAGGCCGGCGCCACGAGGTCCGACTCAGCCAGGGAGTCGAGACGTCTCGGGCTGGGCGACGAGGCCGTCAGTTTTGCTGAAGGTAGGTTGGGTGAGGCCCAGTTCAGGACTGCCTACGCGCGCTTCAAGAGTTCGCTACCGACGCGAGGTCCCAAGCTACTGGACCAGACATTGTGCTTCGCGGCATTGGCGCCGGTATCTCAGGGCTCTTGCAGAAGCCGGGAGCAGATCCCGCGGCGATTGATTATCGTCACGTCTGCAATCCTTGCATGAGAAGGCCGAGAATGCTCTCGACGCCCGGAGTTTGCCTCCGAGTCCGATCCTCTCAGGATTGGTTGTGGGAGAATTGCGGTTTAGTGTCCCCTTCTCGTTCCCATCGCGGCGACGCTGATGCCCCTCCTACTGCCGGCGCAGCACACCGAGAAAGAGGCATGGGTCGCGTGCATGAAGAGGATGTTGAGAGGAGTCGAAGTTCAGCTCGAGGCCTGTTCAGAGGGCGCAACACTTCGACATGGCCTCCTCCTCTAATCCCTCCGGCGGTGAGACCACCGTGTTAGCAATCCTTCAGGAGATGCGACAGAGGGAGCAGGATGCACGAGACCGAGCCGCGGAACTCAAATCCCTGCGAACGTTCAACCTGAAGCCTGAAGGACGACCTGCCTATTTTTGGGGCTGGCGACACTGACCTGGATCGTCATTTGGAGGTTGCGAAGCCAAGTAACGACTGTAAGAAACTGTTCTCCTCCACAACAGACTCCTTTTCCTCCGTTGTAGGCTCCTCTGGTTCCCTGGCCACCAAAGGAGGAATTGCTCCATCATCTTCACAAACCACAGCTGCCTTCATCGGCCCCGGCGTCCACCTGTGCACCCCCATCACCAGTCGCGACAATGACCTGCTCTTCATTGCCGCAGTCTGTTGCGGAGCTTCTCTCATCCTGCGCCACAACCCGTGCATCAATGGCACTCCAGGTTTTTCCCCGCCTTGGCCCACGCACCTTTTGAGCTCCAGGCAATTGCCTCGACCCCACGTCAGGCAAAACATCAGTGAGTGCTTGCAGCCAGCACAGAAGTTTCCTCTCTCTCCAGAAACTTGGACTCCTTGACGACGGATTGGGCAGAACCATGCATCTCCACTTGTTCCAGAACAAACTCCCCTTTTCAGGAAGCGTTCCCTGGTCGCCAGATCCATTGTCCTGTATTGGAACCTCCGTACTTGCAGCACCAACATTTCCTTCATTGGGAACCTTTTTGAACCACAGTCTCCACCGCCACATCACCCTCAGAAAGTCCGACTTCATTGGCCTCCCGACATCTATGCTACCCTAAAATGCCCTCATGGACTCAGAAGACGGCGTCGAGGCTGTAGGTTCCAATTCTGGCCCAGCTGCGGAAACATTGTTCAGCCATGCCCCAGTTCCAGAAACACCATGACCACCATTTCAGCCACCTTTCCAGTAGCACTTGACATCCCTTTTGGAACTTCCCACTGAGTTGCCATGGTCCTCAGGTGTCTTCTGGCTCCACCTCCCTTTGCAGAAAGGCGCCAGTTGCTTGGCGTAAGGCCTCCAGCTGAGCGATTTATTGTCCTCTTCAGCTTGGACTATAGCCTCCAACTCCAAAATCTCATCTGGATGCTTCTCAGCAACGACTGGAGGTTCCTGCATCATGATACGCGAAGAACCACTCGCAGTCTCTTGGCCCACCAATTTTCCACAACCCAGCTCATCTCCCTGATCTATCCAATGTGACCACCTCTCCACTCAGCTCAGTCTGCGTTTCTTGACTGATCATTTATCGACCAGAAGAGGAGGACGAAGTTGACAGAATGCCACGCTTCCGCATCACCTGCATCACAGCAGTTTCCAACTCTATATCCACACTCATCCCCGGGTCTTTTCTCCCCAGCTCGTGGCTTCATTTCCCATGTCCACATTGGGACCCATACCCGCATTGGGGTTCACAGCAGCTGCTTCTCCAATCCTGGTTTGCTCAGCACCACCAGCTGTCCCTTCCTTCTGTCCTTCATATTTCCGGAATTTTCGGTCTTTTACGTTCCCTCATTTCCGGAAATTGCGTTTTGTGTATTCGCCGTCCTTCAGTATCCCATCATTTCCGAAAATGTCCGTCATTCATACTCCATCATTTCCGGATTGTTCCGTCTTCCTCCCGTTTCGGCCGGCTGCAAAGAGTTTGATTCAGGCCTCTTTTCTTTCGAGACATGTGCCGTTGGGAAAAAGACACGGCTTCTCGGAAAAGTACTCAAACAACAGTGCGCTTCACATGTCCATGGAGTCCATGGCTCCGGTCTATACATAAACTGACTATGACAGTCTACGGAGTCTACGGTCGCCGATGCTCAGGACATCAAACAATGCCCAAGTTGCAGAGTTTCGGCCGAGTGGGCTCACGTTCATGTGAACCAAGGCACGTGTCTTTGGTGAACCCTTGGCACGTTCCTCTGCTTAAGTGCTTAAGCTAAAACTAGTCGGAAACTCACGCACGCAGACACACCCACCCACAACAGAAGCGCTCAAAATCTCTTGGTGCCCGGCTTCAGCCTCTTGAGCAAGCCACCCATCTCTAGCTGCTGCTTGTGGAGAAACCTTAAACGCTCACGGCTAACAGGGCTAACCTCTGCCTGTGACTTACGTGTACTTGTATGTATGTGCTTCTCTCGGATTTGCGGCTGCTCCTCCATGACTGCAATCCTTGCTTCGCGCTTCTCCTGCAGTTGTCCGATCACAGAATGTCAAAACAGCGCATTTGAGCCATATGCATCTGGTATCTGCAGCTCCTTCCACTGATTGTGCTCTCTGGCTTCCAGCTTGTCGGCCTGTACCTCTGTTTTCACATGCGCAGGACATGAGACGTGCAAGTGAAAACGTCAGTTTACGTCGCCTTCGTCTTCTCTGCCTCTGCATACTTGCGCATCTTTGCCAAGGTCTCCTCCCCATGGACCATGGATTGACTCGTGGTGACGCCGTAGTGCGAAGAAACATGCCGAAGACAAAGAACAGCAACTACACCTGCCTTACCTGCTATCCTAGCCTAGAAGCCTGTGATTGCAAGTGACTGTCCTGGATCTTGCGCAAATTGAGCAGATCACGGCTCCACCTCGGCGTCCTGTCTACAATCGAACTCTGCGCTCCCTCTCGCTCCTCTCAGCTCTCAAATTGACCCAATGACCTTGTAGTGAAGTTCTGTTTCAAATTCTAATCATGACTCTCACCTCTCCCTGCCCTCCTGGGCTCGACTTCTCGTCGCAGCTTTTCCAGGTGTGCCTGCAAAGCATTGCTCCGGGACTCCGGGGCAAGGGTTGAACCCAATGGCTTTCATGTGGCAAGCATCTGTCCTGGTGCTCTTGCTTGTGACGAGTCGCAAGAACCTTCTGCAATTGGTTTGCCTGAGCGAATTGGAAACCTAGCTCTTCGTGAAGAATTCGTCTCGGCTTCCAAACGAGACAAGCCGACCGGGCATCCCCTCTTCCGAGCCAAAATCCGATGCCACCCCGACTTCCCTGGACCTCCCCCCGCACCCCTGGGACCTTGCTAAAGAACCCCCAGGTTGGAGCCCCTGGAGCTCCTTGAAAATTCCCCTCCCCTTTGAGACCCCTGCCCTGGACCCTCACCGTTGCGCATGCTACACCCGGCCGGCCCGGCTCAAGGCTGCGCGAGCAAGCGTTTGCAGTTACGCTTCGGAGCTCCTCAACGAACCAAGACTCCAGCGCGAGACTCGAAATCCTGCTGCTTTTGGTCCCAGATATTATTGAACTCCTCCAGATGAAGAGCAAAGTAGCACTGCTACGGCTGACGCTGTTCTCGCTTCCGCGCCTGCAAGCCAAGCATGTGGGCTTCTTCCACCCCCATGCGTTCGGCGAGCCTTAAGATTGCGGGGCATTGCGCAGAACCCAAAAAAAACAGAGAAGTAGAGAAGTATTTCACAAACAAAAAAAAGAGCATCCGTGTTTTCGTGAGATCGCTCGGCGCGCGCGCGCAACCCGTGCGCGTCGGTTTTTTGCGTTCTTTCTCTTTGGTGCGTTGATCTCTTTTGCATAGATTAAAAACAACCGCCGCCCAAACGGGGTCTCAAGAGACGTCTCAACTCCACGTCCAAAACAGGGGGGGAAGTCCCTCACAGTGAAATGCTGAAGCTGGACAGGGTTACAAGCTCAGGCTTGCAGCGGGACTTAAACGAAAGCCAACTCCTACTTCTTCAAGGAGAAAAGATTGTTGGTACTAAGAACTTATTAATCCTCTAGTAAACTTTCTCTTTTTCATCTACATGTAATATCTCTTGGTATTCTTCTTACCTTTTCCCCAATGCATTTCTTAGGATTTAATATTACGCCGAGAAAAATCCCATCCTTTTCAGATTCTTTTCATTCCTGGAAATCCCTGTCAACTTCAGCATCTCATACTTCCACAATTTTTAAGTAGTAAGTAAGCTGTAAGCTGTGGCTGCCTTGCTTTTAAGCGCGGAAGCTGGCCGACGCGTCTGGCAACATCTGAGTGGTCGGGGCTTTCGGGTTAGGTGTTGAAAAATGTTCGGGGCGCTGACCGAGCTTGGTCACATTGGATTTCTGCGGAGCAAAACCTAGCGCTTGGCATCTGCCCAACAGATGCTGTTGAAGCAAGATTGTGCCAGATCTGTTGCAGAGCAAAACTGTGCACAGCCGGTGCTGGAACTGTTCGTCTCCATATCGGAGATGCAGGTAGCTGAAGATGCTCAGATGCAAAATGCAGTGGTTCTGGGGATTTTGACCCAGTTTGAGCAGAGCCCCAGGTCCACCAAGTCGTGGGTACTTTTTGAGGCGATGGCGTTGCCGTGATGCTGGTCCAGTGATGGCAAAGATCTTCGCCACACTTCTTCTCGCAACTCCTTTTCTCTGCCACCCGGCCTCAGCTTTAGGCGCTTGTCCTGCGGTTGTCGATTTTGGGGCATTGTTTTCGCATCAACAGCTGAAGCGGATGGCTGATCCTCGCAGTAGGGTCACAGAACGATATGGGTTGTCTTATTGCGTTCCGCAAAGAGCAAGACCGCTTCTCACCCAGACATCCTTTCGGTTTGCGGGGCGCTTTCACCCAGAGCACCAGAGGTTCACACTGTCAAAACACTCCTTCATCCTCCTAAGCTTTGCAGAGAAAGTCAGCCAAATGAGCTTGCCCATGTGGGCTGGAGCAGTGACCCAATCGGAGCATCAAGGCCCCACATTCGTCAAAAGTGGAGATGCGCTTAGCCTGCATTGCACGAGGCAAGCAAATTTCAGCGCAGTGACACTCAGCCATGATGCCCGTGTGCGGTTGAAAGGTTGGAGACGTTTGTGCTGTGTCATAGTCAGCCACAGTCATGCAGGCAAAAGGGCAAGAACACGTTAGAACACAGCCAAAAAGACAACATAGGCCACGCGTGGTGAAAGGCGAAGTGGGCTTTGAGGGTGCATTCCGACGGGGGGGGGCTTTAACAGCCGCGCGCTGGGCGACTTATGCTTCGTTACGGGATAGGTCAAGCGAGAACTGTGAGCTCACACATTCTCGCGAAATTATGTAAACGTATGTAAACGTATGATAACGTATGTAAACGTATGTAAACGTATGTAAACGTATGTAAACATGCAATGTGTCAGAGCTGACTTCGTGCGCGCTCCATTGAGCAGAGTTTGTCAAACCTACACTCGCATCGAGGTTGCGTATGATACCCATAGGTCTTCAAACTACACAGCATCCCTACAAGTTGCAGTCGCAGCCAGGACTGATAGACTGTGCACAAAATCACGCGCAAAAACATCTTCACGGCGCAGAAACAGGAAGAGCTCAGAGAACTGAGCTCAGAAAGCTAAGGATCTCTGAGCCCTTCTGAGCCCTCAAAGAAGGGAGCACAAATGCACAGCCCGTTCTCAGTGCCTAGTATGCCTAGTCTGGTTCAAGCGGCTGCTGCTCCATGAGAGCATCCCGCCGGCTCCGCTCCTCTCCAAGGCACATGCTGAGAATCTGAGAACCCGAAAAGACAAAGACCAAGTAACCACTCTCATCCGTGACCAAGCCTCGTCAAAGAGAACGAATCTCTACTTTAAATAATTTCGACTCATATGAGTTCGTCAAACTCTCTTAGAGAAGAAAGCAAATTTTTACCTGCGAATGCGCGCCTCGTGCTGTCGCAGCTGGTCCAGTCGCAGGCGTGCCAGCTCCGCCTCTTCGTACCTCCAATTCTAGAAGAGAAAAAGCGAGGAAGCGAACGGGAAAGCGAACAACTCTGCAAAAAAAGAGATATAACAAAACACACACACACACACAAACTGCAAAAAAAGCCTCGCAAGAAATATCACAAAGGAGGAATTCCCCGCCGCAGCCTGCCAGCTTGCTCGCATTCGACACCTGGCAAGAGAAAAGAACGCACACGATCCAAACAGGTCTGGGCAACGAGGGGCGGGCGGTGTCTTTCCAAAGCCCGCAGGAGGTCTTCAATGCTGTGGCTTTTCTCCTCCGGCTTGGAAGGGCTTTCAACATAGCTGTCGATGCGCTGCTTGTTGTTGTGACCTCTCCTCACCGTCATCCAGGGATGCGTCATTCATTCTCGAGGCCAAGGCCACTGAAGTCTTTCACTCTAAATGGCTGCAGCTTGACCAAGGCAACATCACATTGAGGGTGACTGTGCCACATCGTCCGGGAGCTTAGTCGCAAGCCTCGAGGTATTTTCAGACTGGCGGCCGCATTGTGTGCGCTGTTTTTGTGAGCTGAGCATGCAGCAGCTTGACACTAGCCGGAGCACTTTGGAACTCTGACAAACGCCGAGGAGACCCGATAAAGGAGCCTCTGCTACTAAGTGTACTGTTGGCCCACGGCAACTTTAAGTGTGCGAGAGATGGTGTCTCTCGTGTCTCTCTTTGCTTAAGGGCGATCTTCGGCGGTCACTCTTGTTAAGAGAGAGCGGGGCATCTCCTCTTTGACTGCGGCCCAAGGCTTTCTGGCAATCTGTTGCCGAGAGCTCACTTAAGGGCAGCTCTAACTAACGAAAACGAAAACACACCACAAGTGCAATCCTCGCAAGAACTCTCTAGTTGCAACTGTCATATAGTAAACTTCGTCATCTTTGCCAGCAAGTCTTGACAATCTTCCTGACCCTACGCCTAAAAAGCCTAAAACAACACATGCCAGCAATATGTCAAACTCGGTGTTGCCTGCTCGCAGCATCTGCTCTCACCCCAGTCACGAGCACGTTGAATTGCACCCTGAGCTCGCAGCCGCAGCCCCCATAGCAGAGAAATTGCCAGGCACAGCTCTCCCGTGATATGGAAAAGAAGAATGATGCCTGTTGTGTTGAGCCTCTCAGCTCCGAACACCGCCGTGTGCTAAACCGGCCATGTACCACTGCTGAAAAAAGGTGAGATGCCTGGCAGAAAGACGACAGACGACAGTGGACAACATGTCCCCCAAAGCTTGAGCGCTGGGAATGCTGGAAGCACATGCCAGTGGTACGAAGCGGAGCTTCACCTGCGCTTCACGGCCTTGTGCTGGCAAATTTGGCTCAGATCAATGGAGACTTTGGGAGCAATAAAGGATTGGGGACAATGATGCACAGGCGCAATGCAGCCATGCAGCTTAGGATTGCAGACCTGGAATTGCTGCGCTTGCTGAGTCACATGCTGCACTGTGGCAAGAAGAAAGTTGGTGCGGGACCCAGTCTGGGAACCAACCCTCGGATACCGCAGTTCCCACTGCATCCACCTGCGCAACATGGAACATCAAGGCCCCCAGAGATGGCTCAGGCTCCGGTCAGCGCCTTGCGGCCGAATGTCCAGCCCGTAGGATGGCGCTCCACGATCTCCACGTAATCCTGCAACGCTGATTGCCGTAGTTCTGCGATTCTGCGCCTATATGGCTCTGGCACTGCACTGCTTCAACTACGGAACTACGTGCTCCAGTCCGAAGTGTTCAGAGTCATCTGAGAATCACTTCCGGAAGTGAAGGGCTGGACGGCGCGAACGAGTCCTCGAGCCTCGCGTCCGCAAGATGCGTTGAGAAAAAACAGTTCGGAACTCGAAATGTCCAGCACCTCGGGTCTGTTCTCCAGCCGAAGCTGAGGGACCTCAAGGGGGAAGCGATTCAGCTTATGAGACCTGTGTGCGCTCCCTAAACGCCAATCGCATGCAAAATTGGCGGAGCCAAAGCAGTCAGAGCCAACAAAACGGGCTGTGCACAAATTCATTTTTTTTCAACGCTGCTTGCCCTGAGCTTGCACATCAATGTTTCTGAGTTGACGGCTGTGTCTCGCTCCCGTGTCTCCCTCCTGGCGCAGGAAGGAGGACAGCCACTCGAGAGATAAGAGACAGACCCAAAGATTGATGCGCCCCTGGGGCGGGGGAGAGAGCTCCAACCTAAAACGCCACCAAAACCCTGCTTAAGTCCATCTTCGACCACCTTCAGCAGCTGTTTCAGTGAAACAGGTGTAAAGAAGGAGTGCTTCTGTTTAACAACAATGTATCTTCGCCCGATGCGGCTTCGCAATGCGCAAGCATCTTCGGCTTCAGCTCGTTTCACAGCCTCCGCCCTGCGGCCGCAATGTATACATATGCATCTATATATTACGCATATATTATAGTCACCCCCCAAAACCAAAACCCGTACAACCGAACCCTAAGGGAGAACCCCAAAAAACTCGTTTGGTGTTTTTTTTTCTGTTGGTGGTGGTTCTTGCCGTCCTCGGTTGTTCCTCGGAAAAGCCCGAAACGGCGGGGCTTGCCAGCAGGCCCAAGCCCAAAAAAGTCGCAGAGATAATCTCGCAGAACTCGTTGTGTCTTCTCGGTTTTATATGTTGCTGCTTCCCCTCGAGCTTTTTGGTATTCGGTTAAAGTTCCCGAGTGGAAACACCCGAAACCAAACACAATACCAAACAACTCGAGGAACAAACAAAACAAAATGAGGTCTCTTTTGGGGGGTTTGTTTTTTGGGGGGCCCCTGCTGAAGCCACGAAAACATCCCGCAACATCCCGCACAACTTCCCCACAAAACCTTTGCCTGGCCTCTTCAGAGTATGACTAAGTGGACTTCCCTGTCAGCTGAAAGTCGGAATGGGTTGTTTACATGACTTGAAAATTATAATCTGCTTCCAATTTTTACTTGGGCGGTGGACTCGTTTGATTTAGCGTCTTGCCCTGTCGCTTTCAATGATATAAAGAATAGAACGCGTAAAGGACAATACGTTTGATCACAAAAGCTCCCAGTTATACCTGGTACAACCCTTGTACTAGTTACTAGTCGCCTTCAACTTAGCCACTTGGCCTTGAGAACGGAAATTGCAAGACTCTCCTTTCTTCTTCCAATTTGAAGAAACTAGTATTCAACATCCAGCTTTGTTAATCAGACCAACTCAGACCAACTCAAACCGTGACATTTTACATTTTGGGCACCTCAGACCTAGCTAGTAAAAAGTAGAACACTGGAAACTCTAGTCATGTAATCCCATGAAGCATTTTCAAACTACAAGCCATGATGAACGCTTCCAATTTGCTTGGGCCTATGCTGGAAGCAGCTGCACCCTTCCCTACGACCGGGTAAAAAACGAACAGGCTTTGACATCCGTCGTAGGCAGGGGGCGGAGCCTGTACATATGTGTATGTATATATGTACATATATATATATATATATATAAATATGGTACCCCCCCCCCAAAGATCTGCCGTTTTGCCACCTTTTCTAATAATGAAACAAGATCCGTCAGCTTCTTTATGAAATTTCACAATAAAATCACATTCGTCTGCCTCCCACTGAAATTGCATCTGCCTCACAATCCAAAGATGTCGCCTCGAAAGCCGGCCGTTTCAATTGAAACGAAAACGTTTCAATTGAAACGGCCGGGATCCAAGATCCAAGATCCAAGATTTCTCAGGACTCTTGCCGAGGCATCTTGGAATCCCATATCTTGGATTCTGCCCGCAATCGAAACGTTTTCGTTTCGGTTGAAACGGCCGGTTTTGGATTTAGGATTCCAAGATGTCCTGGCAAGAGTCCTGGGAAATCTTGGATCTTGGATCTTGGATCCCGGCCGGCAATCAATGAAACCTAAACCCTTAATCTTTAAACCCTACAGGGTTAAGGTTTAAAGATTTAGGGTTTACGACTCGGGCATTCAAACTTAAGCCGGCAATTCAGCCTAAACGCTCAACCTTTAAACCTCACAGGGTTGAGGTTTCAAGGCTTAGGGTTCAAGTCAAGATTTAAGCGCTTAAAGCTAAGCCCATAGAGCTTAAACCTCAAGGGTTTAAGGTTTAGGCATTCTAGGCTGCCCAGTAACCTAGGCTCAAAAAAGGGTGCCCTTTTTTGCTTAAAGGGCTTTATAAGGGAACCTAAACCCCCCAAAAACGGAATAAGGGTACTACTGGGCATCCTAGCATTACAACATGAACCCTAAACGTTTTCGGGGTCTAAAAGGGTTCAAAGGTGTTAACTCCATTGGCGCTGGAGGTCTACACGCCCAGACCCTAGGTACCTGAGGTTTAGGCATTGCAAAGCCCCATAGGCGCTGAAGGTATACGCGCCCAGACCTTAGGTACCTGAGGTTTAGGCATTATAAGACCTTTAAACCCTACAAGGCTTTTAAAGGTTTAAGCTCTGGGGATTTAAACCTAGGTTGGGCAGCAAACCAACTGGTTCAAGCCTATAAACCCTATAGGGCACCTATAAGGTTGGGCATTTAAACCGAAGAGGTTACCTTTAAACGCTATAGGTTTAAAGGTCCAGGTTCAAAACAGTTAGGCCCTATAGGGTTTAAAGGCTCGGGTTTTTTCGGGGATTATCTACCCTATCGGGGTTAGCCCTATAGGATTTTAACCCTACAGGGGTTAAAGGTTCAGGGTTTAAGATTAAGGGCATTGCAAAATTTACTGTTTTCCTTAGACCTCAAAGCATATAGGGTGTAGGGTTATAATGCTGAAGGTATAAATGCCCAGACCTTAGGTACATCAGG
Organism: Symbiodinium natans; assembly: GCA_905221605.1. Lineage (NCBI taxonomy): Eukaryota > Dinophyceae > Suessiales > Symbiodiniaceae > Symbiodinium > Symbiodinium natans. The sequence goes on from CAJNDS010001046.1 coordinate 418,903, forward strand.
TTTAGGCATTAAAGCCTTTAAAGTCTGGGGGTTGAAACGTAGGTTTGGGCATTCAAACTGGTTTAAACCTTACGTAATCCCTATAGGGTCCTTTTGGGGGTTAGGTATTTAAACCGAATAGGTTGCCTTCGAATGCTATAGGTTTAAAGGTCGAGGTTCGAAACTTTTAAGGTTGTAGGGTTTACAGGTTTATGACTTGTTCAGGCTTTGTCTACCCTATTCAGGGTAGCCCTATAGGGTTTTAACCCTACAGGGGTTAAAGGTTCAGGGTTTAGGGTTTAGGGCATTGCAAAAACGTAACCCTAAACCCTCAGAAATTTAACCCCTTTCCCTAAACCTTAAACCCTAAACCCTAAACCCCTAACTGTTTCCTTAAGCCTCAAAGCCCGATAAGGTCTAAGGTTATAACGCTGAAGGTATAGATGCCCAGACCTTAGGTACACCAGGTTTAAGCAATAAAACCTTTAAGCCCTATAAGGCTTTTTTAAAGGTTTAAGGTCTGGGGGTGTAAACGTAGGCTTGGGCATTCAAATTAGTTTAAGCCTTAAACCCTATAGGGTACCTTTAGGGTTCGGGTGTTTTCAGGGTTCATCTACCCTGCCGGGGTTAGCCCTATAGGGCTTAAATGCTATGAGGGGTTAAAGGCTTAGAGTTTAAGGCTCAGAGCATTGCAAAAACGTAAACCTAAACCCTGAGGGATTTAACCACTTTACTGTTTTCCTTAAGCCTTGAAGCATATAGAGTTTAGGGTTATAACGCTAAACTCTCTAGGATTAGAACCTTGTACCCCCATATTGTAGGCCTGGAGGCTTTAATCCGATACCGTAAATCCATAGAGTTCTGCTTATGTTTGTAGGCCTTGCCTGCTGTGGGAATGCAAAGGAAAAGTACCAAAAGTACCCACTGCCTGTATGTGTGTAGGGTAGTGTTGCATATCGACTACAGATAATGGAGAAGCTCAAACCATAAGACTAGGAAGTATTCGAGCGCATAAGGTGATGCGGAACAATCATGTTCTGTCAGCCCCGGGACGCGAGAATACCGTGAGCAAATATTTGTTCAACATTTCCGGCTTAATTGCCGGCTCGGTGTCTAGGGTTGATTCAGGATCGGTTGTTGCTACGATTAGATCGGAAGGGAATCTGGATAATAAAAGTATGTAAAATGGTAGATCTTTTGGGGGGGGAAGCATATATATATATATATATGTATATATACTTTGTTCATTTGGAGTAGTTGCTTGATGAGCTAACTGATTCTTGTTGAGATTTGTGTGTCTGCTTCAAATACAAATCTCCCTTTCCCACCGTGCGGCCGCAGAATCTGAGGATGCCGCAGAGCAGGCTGCACGGGCTGCACGGGCTGCACAGGCTGCACGGGCTGCACGGGCTGGGGAGCTTGATGTTGCCTCTGAAGTGCCTGCGGTGCCTGTTGCACCTCAGGAACCTCGGTCGCGACTCGGTCACAATGCAATGCAAACGATATCTCGTTGCAACACCCTTGCCTTTGACAGACACTGGCCTAACTGACATGAGCCCCTGGTAGAGAGTGCGTCAGCAAATTCAATGAACCATCATCTTGATACGCACAATAGGGTTGCCAGGAACGTACTGGGGAGGATTGCATAATATTACATATACCACCTTCAAATGGACTTGGCATGGCTCTTGGTGAGGCGCGGGGGATTGAGATGACTGGAGAGGGCGAATGACTCAATTGCTCAACTGGAACTTTGCAACTGATGAAGTGTGCTGCCAAAGTATCTTTTCAATCCTACGTGAACGTATCCGACTCGGCCCAGGTTCCTACGAATTTGAATAAGATTCCTGCTAAATCAATACGAATGCTATGAACCCGACTCAATGTCATCGGAAGCCTCTTCACACGAATAGGAATCCTTTCAAAATTAGTACCAATCATTGTTCGGCTCACTTTTTAATGGGATTCGTATAAATTCTAGTAGGATGCTCATTCGTTTACAAGGGCCTCCGAATATTTTTCATAAGACTCCTATTGAAGTAACCCGAACCCTATGAATCCTATTGAATTTTATCGGAACCCTATTCAAACGGTTAGCAATCCGATTACAGTTAATTGCAAGCCACAATGTCGAGCAAAGTGGTGAATATGTATATATATATATATATATATATATACATATGTATACAGATATATATATATATAGTAAATATAATATATATATATATATACCTATTCTGTATTTCTATAGGTACTCTCACCACCTTCCTTCCTTCCTTGCTTGCTTCCTTCCTTCCTTGCTTGCTTGCTTCCTTCCTTCCTTGCTTCCTTCCTTCCTTCCTTTACCATAAGAGCAAACGAGAAGGTTTCCTTTTAAAATTTAAGGAAACACAGAGGTTTTCATATTACAAAACGTGATATTAAAAGGTGCTCCTATGAAAATAGAGTTCGTGCTGCAATAGATAGTATGTATTATTCAATCTACCAGAACGAATATATACATATATATATATATATATGTATATTGTACAATACAGGTTCTCTACTATATCCGCCGACCCCAGCCGAGGGCCGCGTCAGTGAAGACCCACTGCTTCTTAGACCTTCCACCGCACCGCCCCCACCCCCCCCCTTCACCCCCCACGCCCCCACCACCCCTTCTGGGGTTCCAGCACACGCCCGCCCTCAACCCTCCCACCGCCCCCACCACTCTCACCCCCCCCCCCCCCCCCCCCGCCCCCGCCCCCCCCGCCCACTCCCACCCCCCCACCTCCCCCCACCCCCCCGCCCACTCCCCCCGTGCCTTGGACGCTTAACGTCTATTCTGCGCGTGCTCTTTGTTTTCTTGGATTCTTCCTTTCTGAAATTGGGTTCTCGTTTGAGGCGTTCTATCGGATCGCTTCTTGGAGGAGTTTTGACGTGAGGCCGCGGGGACGACACGGTCAAGGGAGGGGGTTCGGAACATTTTGCTGGGAGAGGGGCGTGGCGGGGAGCGTGACATTCGGTTGATGGGCAGGGGAGTGGGGACACGTGGATGCTCCTCTGTGCCCTCCGCGTTTGCAAGCCCTCCGCGCCCTCCGCCCCTCCGCGACCTCCGCGCCCTCCGCGCCCTCCGCGCCCTCCGCGCCCTCCGCGCCCTCCGCGCCCTCGTCCCGGACACAGTGTGCTGATGCTAAGGGTGCATTGCGTCTATTCTGCGGGTGCGTTGCGTCTATTCTGCGGGTGTTTCCTTTGTAAAGTATTTGTTTACAAGGCACGCACGTGTAGCATAGCCTTTAATTTAAGTGTCCATCTTACCCACTCCCCCCCCCCACCCACCCCCACCCAACCACACCCCCCAAAAATACCCACATGACAAAGGCAGACTTCCCCGGCCCCAACCCCACCCCCCCGCCCACAGGCCTGCTGCCTGCTTCATCACCCCTCACACTTGCACTGCATGCCCACCGCGGCCTTCTGCGAAGCAGAATTGGGCCGACCCCCGCGTGCCGCCGGTGAACGGTTTTTTTTTCGTGGTTTTTTGCGTCGCCACGGAGGCCCCCAGAGGGCGCGCATCATGAGCATCAGCGGGTCCAGCCCGGGACCCCCAGGCGCGCATCAGGAGCATCAGGCGGCTCCCGGGGCGGGACCCCGGGGGCGCATCAGGAGCATGATGCCTCCCAAAGGGCGGGCATAAGCGACGTGTCTAAGCCCGGGGGTAGGAAAAAGGGAGCTTAGGGACCTTGTAAAGTGCTTAGAAACCTTAAGGGAGTCTAGGAGCCTCAAACGCTTAGAGATTTGAAGGGAGTTTAGGGGCCTGAAAATGCTTAGAAACTTTGAGGGAGGAGCCTCAAACGCTTAGAGGTTTTAAGGGAGTTTAGGGGCCTCAAAATGCTTAGAAACTTCAAGGGAGTTTAGGGGCCTCAAACGCTTAGAGAAACCCCACCCAACCCTGTGACGGATCTGCTCGCCCCGCGCTTCTGCCTGCGCTGCCCGCCTATGGGCGCAGCCCCTTAAAATATATATGTATATTCATCTTTATTTATATTTTACAGAGGAGCCGGGGACCAACGAGCACCGGAGGACCAGGGGACCAGATAACCACAGGACCGGACCGGACCAACGGGCAGAACAGAGGACGACCGCAGGACCAGAGGACCAGAGGACCAGGGGACCACAGGACCAGAGGACGAAAGGACCAGAGGACCAGACCGGTGGGCCGGATATTCTTTTCGTTTTTGCTTGTTTTTGCTTTTGATCTCTATTTTTTCGCTTTTGATCCTGTTATGCTTTTGATCCTTAAGCCCCGAGGGGTCTCCTCGTCTTTCGATGTTTGCTCACACTGACGTCGTCAGCTGATCTTAACTCGTCCGTTCTCCAGCATGCACAGCATGCGCTTCTTCGTCTATCGACGAGGGCCCAGGGGAGGAAAGCGCCCAGTAAGAATAGACATTCGTAGACCAATTCCACTCACGACCCCAGGACAACACCCGACAACACCCCGGCGACACCCCGACAACAATCGGACAACACCAGGACAACACCGGGACAACACCGGATTCTTCCACCGGCAGTTTGGAAACATCCTGGAATATTCAATGTGCCGCGGTCAAAAATAGGCACCAACGCCAGCCGACAACAATGTGCAGAATGTCCAGCACTCGACTAACTCGACCTTACGTAACTCGACTAATCACCAGGGGGCCACATTTCCTTCCACATCCTGCGACATCCTTCGACATCCTCCGACATCCTCCGTGAGACCCGGATCCAGTGGCTGCCAGGTCGCAGGGGCTGGTCTCTGCGCCTGTGCCGGTTCAATTGGCGGCGGTACCTGGCGCTGACGAACTAGATCCCGGGACTTTGCTAAACTTTGCTAGGGCTTTTTCACGTTACATTCTGCTGCAGATTGTCGAGGAGAGCACGATCCAGGTTGGAACCCAACCTGTGGAGCTAGCGCCCTCGGCACACGAGAAATCACAACACCACAACACTCGCCAAGCAAGCGACAAAAGCGACAAAAACACGCTTAGAGAGCGTAAGGTGAGCACTGTGAGGTTTTTGGCAAAGGTCCAGCCAGATGGGTCTGTTTCCAACACCTCCCGCTGCAAAACACTGCGCGAACAATCGCTTCTGAAATCTTCATTTTTGTTTCTAACAAGTCTCAACCATCTTGAGCCTCAATGACGTCGCCTTGCCTCACAGGAACCTCTCCAACGCAACACTCGCACCGAGACACAAAGTCGAGGAGACGGCGTCGTAACATGCTTTCATGCTTCAGATGTTCTCAAGATTTGTCGGCGACAACTTGCGACTTGACTCTTGAGCTCGTAAACTGGGTCACTGGCCATCGTCGGACCGGTGGCTTCAAAGTTCCCGACGGCCCGGCCGGTAAAGAGAACGTCTCTTCGCCTAGAGACCCAAACAGACAGAAGTGGCTCCGTTGAGACAGAGAGAGAGAGCGAAGAGAGAGCAAGAGAGAGAGAGAGAGAGAGCAAACAAAAAAAAGATAATGAACCAACTTTGTACTCTGAAATAGGGGTCTACCATGCAGAACCTCACAATAGTGCCACAAACACGCAATCGATCAACCTTTCGTGCATTCGCGAGCATGGCGCTTTGAGCCAGACACATGACATCAAAAAACATCGAACACCAGACCGTGAGTCTCCTCGTGTCATCTCTCGTCCCTATGTTTTGGTATTCTCTTTTCGTCTTCTCTTTTTGACCTTTTCCGTTCTTCTCTTCTCTCCGGTCCATCCGACCGTGCAGGTCGAGCCACGGCTGCTGGAGCAGTGGCTGCAGCGGCTGCACCTGGCCGCGATGTCACAACAACATACACCAACACGTCGCACCATCGCAAGTTCGCGTCGGCTTTAGACCAGATCTGGCCGCAATCTGGCCTTCCCCGCCCAGAAACTTGCCCCGCCCCCCCACTCTGTGTGTACAGGAGCCTCCAGACAGTTGCTCCCAACCAGGGCCTCAGCCTCCCACAGGGCAAACCCTACCCTTAAAAAAAGCCTTGTTGCATGGGCCCCTTTGGAACCCTCCCCTTGAGACCCCCCCCCTGGCCCCTCCTAGAACCGTCGCGCATGCTACACTGTTACACCCTGCGTTCGCAAGCCTTTACAATTCTTTCGCACCAGCTGTGATATTTCCCATAAAGATGTGTTAGAGACAAACTAAGCGGCTTTGAAAAGGAAAGTGAAGCGTGGAAGCAGCATGGAGTGAAACCGTCGTTCATGAAAAAGGATGTGAAATGAGGCGCGGCGCTTGAAAGCTAAGCTGCCTCGTGCTACATCAGTAGCAGAATGACTCCTGGAAAAATCTGTGGACCCCGCAAATCACCGCATCATGGGCGCAAGAACTCTCCTGTTCGCTGGTGGAACTCAACACCGCGTTCTAAGGAGAGCGTCGGAGAGCGTGCGCAGGGTGCGCGATTCTTCCGGAGGGGCGCACGACTCGCCTAAAAACCACGGCATACGGCATGGCTTTCTTGACATATGGCTGAGAAGATCTGCGTCCTCGACAATGCACCACCCTACCTCTGACACCAAACTAGAGATAGAAGAATAAAGACAAACTCCTGCTTCAGAGCCTAGGACCTTAGGAGGGAGTTTCTTGAGTGCAGCATCGCATCGTGGGAATGCCAGCTTACAGATGACGGAGGGGGCTAAGCCTGCGGCGTGGAAAGTCCATCTGGAAAGTCCATCTTCTTTAAGGTGGTTACTTCGGAAGGCCTTTGCTGTAAGGTGCACAGCAGGATCTGGAAAGCATGCCATTTGTGAAAGGGGCAGACAGTGATCACAAGTGTGTTGAGAAGCTTGGAAGATTCGAGAGCTTGTGGGAAGAGGTGTTGCACCCAGTGGCAACCTTGGCTCCAATGCAAGGCGAACTTCATGGCCAAGGCGGAGATTCAGGGAAGGAGAAAGTCGGATGGGCTCCAATCCCATCGGCCATTCCTTGTCAGGAGGCTCCAAGGTTGGGAGAGCCCCGGAAGGGGGGGGGGGGGAGGGGGAAACGCGCTTCCTGAATGGAACGCGATGGGCCCACCTAAGGGCCGAAAGGGTTCAACTCCTATGCTCCGGTATGATACGGCATGGTTCTGGGCAACGGTCCTTTTCGGGCGGAGCATCAGGCGGCCGATGGCGCCCCAAGGCAAAGGCCAGGATTTGAATGAGGACTTGCTGAAGAGGGCAATGGCTCGGCAACGTCCCGGAACATCCCGGAACACGACACCGTGCGGAGGAGGGGGAAGGTTGGAGGCGTCGACTCCGCCGAGGGTCAAACATGAAAAAATGCTTGGCAGGGTACGGATTTTTCGTTGGCGGTAGGGTTTGTTAGTGGGTCTTGTTGTCTTTCTTTGGGTCTTGCGTTTTTTTGTTGGTCTTTTTCCTTCCGTAAGCTCCCTCAAACAGCAGTGTTGCTTCGTGGGTTTTTTCAAGCAGACTAGCCGATGAAGCTGCTGAGGCTGCCAACAAAGGCTTGCGCTAAAGAGTACAGCGAGCGGTTTTCATTGTGCACTTAGGAGCTTCTGAGGCGACCGTGCCCAGTTTTGGCCTCGCGGCTTCCCACTGATGTGGCCAAGGGCGCGAAACTTCCGGGCCCCAACGCAAATCTTGGAGCATCTACGGGTCACTCATCCCGGTCTTCCCTGGGGCAAGGAGATTGGTGGTGGCAGGCTTGCCTTGCTGGCGGTCTCAGGGTTTCAGTCAGATGGCCTCGCAAAAAATGCTCCAAGTTTCTGCGCTGCCCTGTTTCGGCACCGGTTGGACCTTCAAGCTTCATCAGTGTTTGGTTGACAGCTAGGATGTAGACAGTTTCCCTTCACTTTGCTTTCGGTAGAGCGGTGTGATTGCAAGGGAAAAACTGAGTCCGCACGATTCCCCCTTTTTGGCAGGCTTAGGAGTCAGGACTCGAAAATCATCGCCACAATACGGGCCAATGGAGCATGGGCCTTGCCAGGCTCTCCGAGTAGCCGTGCTAAGAGAACTGCACAGGCTAAATAACAGAACCGAAAATTGACGCAATAGCACTGACCCGAATTCACTATTGAGAATTGTCAATTGACTGGCCTAGCTGTATAGTTCAAGCATTCTGGCCAAGAGAATTCACCCCAAATTTACTAGTCACAGTACTTACAATACTTTTCTTTTCGAGATTCATACAAAGAGCGTGAAATCTCCGGATTCCATTAACTCTGGGTCTAGATTTTCACCGCATTTCGATTGCATTCAACAGCTTAGAGAGTTTAAACAGTCTCAGTTGTCTTTGATTTACGGCTGTCTGAACCCTTCTTGCCGACCCATGTCAGAGGCGAAATGGACTTTAAACAATAGAAGCTACACAAGTTCGTTTAGTATGTGCTAGTGCAATCTTCAGGGGCCATGCGGGATGAGCGGGATGTCGTGGGATGAACTTATGTGATATCAATGATATTGTGTTGTTGTCTCCTTCTTGTGAGAGAAGTTTGCACAGGGCTGGAGAAAAGCCTTTGCGAGGCGCAGTGTAGCGGTGTAGCGGGAACCTTCTGCCCTGTTGGCCCCTTCTAGCCGCTTCTAGCCTCAACATGCTTCAGCTATTCGGCCTGCTGCGGCTGCGGCTGCACTGTCGCTGCTGGTGCAGCGGCACCTTGACTGCAGCGAAAAAGCTGTCAAAGTCTCACGAATGGTCACCGAGGTCGCAACCGGTGTCGTACTCAGCGGGCCTACCCGACTCTTCGGCTGCAAAGCGCTAGACATGGCCAGACATGGACAGACATACCCGACAAACAAAGGGCAGAGTTGCCAAATCGGCCTTGTCTGCACTCTGGCCACCTCAAACATGCGGGAAACTGCTAGGAGCAGACGAATGACAAAAGCATGTTACATATGTTACTGTACTAGCCTCCGGTCGCACAGATGGCGACGGTACTGCCGGAACCAGCGGTGGCACCGTCGGCTGTGTCGGCTGTGTCGGCTGTGGTCTGACTCCTGGGGGTCAGAATCGGTCAGAAGGCAGACGGCGTGTTCCATGCGTGTCGGTGGGCAACCGTCCTGCGCTAGCTACATTCAGCATCTGCGGTGGCGCGCAAGGCGCATTGGCGTTGGGCGCCATTGGTGGTGCCGTGGCCATGGCCTGCGCAGGCACCTTTGCGATGAGGTGCACTGGTGCAAGATGCGAGTTCACGGCAGAACGCGCCCCGCTTATTGCGGATGGGATTGCGCTCTTTGCCATGTGCCCATGGAAGCTTACACCTACCCTTACAGAGCAGCCAGCCGTGGGTGCCGAGGTCTTGATGGTCGGAGCCGCTGCCTGCAATGGAATAGAGAGAGAGAGAGGCGTCTCTCACACAGATGCCTCAACAAGCAGACTCTGTCATCACGAACTGAAGATCGAGGCAGAGATCAATACGATCTGCCGAATTGTATGCCATTGATGGCCCGCCTGCTTGGGTGCCGGAGTCGCTGGCGCGCCTCTGAGAGCAAAGAATTAGAAGAGAGAGATGAGCTTCAAGCTGAGCTTCCAGAGCGATGCTCATGGCACTAACCGGGTCACAACCCAACTCCTCAACTCTCAAGTCGCACGGGCAGGCCTGTGCTTGGAGCCTCAGTTGTAGAGAAGCATGTAGAGAAGCGAATGTCGCGAAACACAGGAGTTCGACAAGTGCGTGTGGCTTTGTAATGGTAATGGTGGTGGGTGGTGGGTGGTGGGTGGTGGGTGGTGGGTGGTGGGTGGTGGGTGGTGGGTGGTGGGTGGTGGGTGTGTGTGGGGGTGTGGTGGGTGTGGTGGTGTGGTGGGGTGGTGGTGGGTGGTGGTGTGGTGTGTGGTGGGTGTGGTGTGGGGTGTGGTGGTGGGTGGGTGTGGTGGTGGTGGGTGGGTGGTGGGTGGTGGGTGGTGGGTGGGTGGGGTGGTGGTGGGGTGGTGGTGGGGGTGGTGGTGGGTGGTGGGTGTGGGGGGGTGGTGGTGGGTGGGTGGTGGGTTGGTGGGTGGGTGGGTGTTGGTTGGGTGGTGGGGTGGTGGTGGGTGGGTTGGTAGGGTGGTGGGTGTGGGTGGTGGGTGGGTGGGTGGTGGGTGGTGGGTGGGTGGTGTGGTGGGTGGTGGGGTTGGGTGGTGGGGTGGGTGGTGGGTGGTGGGTGGTGGGAGTGGTGGGGGTGGTGGGTGGTGGGTGGTGGGTGGGTGGTGGTGTGTGGGTGGTGGTGGGGGTGGGTGGTGGGTGGGGGGTGGCGGGTGGCGGTGTGGTGTGGTGGGTGGTGGGTGGGTGGGTGGTGGGTGGGGGTGGGTGGTGGGGTGGTGGGTGGTGGGTGGTGGTGGTGGTGGGTGGGGGTGGTGGGTGGGGTGGGTGGTGGGTGGTGGGTGGTGGGTGGGGGTGGTTGTGGGTGGTGGTGGTGGTGGGTGGGTGGGAGGGGTGGTTGGTGGTGAGGTGGAGGGTGGAGGGTGTTGGGTGGTGGGTGGTGGGGGGGTGGGTGTGGGGGGGTGGTGGGGTGGGGTGTGGGGTGGGGGGTTGGTGGGGTGGGGTGGTGGGTGGGGTGGGGGGGTGGTGGGGTGGTGGGGTGGGGGGTGGTGGGGTGGTGGGGGTGGGGGTGGTGGGGTGGTGGTGGGGTGGTGGGGTGGTGGGGTGGTGGGGTGGTGGGGTGGTGGGGTGGTGGGTGGTGGGTGGTGGTGGGTGGTGGGGGGTGGGGGCCAAGAGCATCCACTGTCCGCACGATGATTACGTCCGCGTTAGCATTGCGCGAAATGCCCAGAGCCAACGCAATTCACGTCTGCACGATGATTACGCCCGTGTTGCCACTGCTTTCGAATGGCCAGAGCATCCATGTCCGCACGAGGAGTACGTGCGTGTTAACAGTGTGCGAATGGCCAGAGCGCCCATGTCCGCACGATGATCAGTGCGTGCGAATGCCCAGAGTATCTATGTCCGCACGATGATTACGTCCGTGTTACCAGTGCGCGCGAATGCCCAGAGCATCCATGTCCGCACGATGGTTACGTCCGTGTTACCAGTGCGTGCGAATGCCCAGAGCATCCATGCTGATCAAAATCAAAACGCCATGGGAAAAGGCAAAAGTGCACACGTAGCTTTTGGCCCGCAAAAATCGTACAGTAGAAAACACATCTTTTGTATGTGAAGGTAAACAACCACGCGAAAACCAATTTCGATACGTCCAAACAACTCACGAAAAACCTTCACGCACGAAAACCTCTAACTTTCAGAACGCAGATGTTACGAAGCCTGAATGCTAAAAACCCAAACGAAAACGAATTTTTTAAGAACAACGCAGAAAACAGCAAGATCGCGTTCTGCAAAAAGGGGTCGATAACCCCCCCACCCCCCACCCCCCGGCGTGCTGAAGCTTACCGCGCCTGCCAGTGTTTTCGACATGCCAAGTCAGGAAAAGCGTTCGATATCGTGCGATCCGTTACGAACACGCCACCTGTTGTTGCTGTTGTTGTTGTTGTTGTTGTTGTTGTTGTTGTTGTTGTTGTTGTTGTTGTTGTTGTTGTTGTTGTTGTTGTTGTTGCTGTTGTTGTTGTTGCTGTCGTTGCTGTTGTTGCTGCTGCTGTTGGCGGTCGTGCCGTCGTTTTGAAGAGGTACACATGCCCACTGGGTCTGTGGCCACCGGAGGCGAAGAGGCTGCCAGCTGCTTCGATGGCACCACTGGAGGAACCAACGGTTGGGCCTTGGAACGTCGGCGCACAATTTGACACACACACACACACACACTACGCAGCCACTCATACCTCAATGAATACGCACCATTCTGGCAGCAGTTGAGGTTCCTGCCTTCTCTATAATCGGGGCCTCCTTGGGAGCCGAAGGGACCTGGACAAGCGTGCAACAGCATTTTGAACCCGATGTCCCCCTAAAGACTGCTAGAATGACTGTCTTGGTGCACAAGGACACCCGAAAGCAGCTTGTGTTCCTTTCCTGCGTTTGAGCCTTCTCCGTTCTCCATTCTCTTCACTCTTCTTACTCTTCTCTGAAGTTGTCTGCGGCGCTGAGCCCAAGAAGAGCACCACTCGCCCCCAGCCCCCAACCCAACTGGCACTGCGCTGTACCACACCCCCCCCCGCCCCACCCCCCGCCACCCCCTACCACCCCCCGCCACCCCCCACCACCCCCCGCCACCCCCCGCCACCCCGCGCCACACCCCGCCACACCCGCCATATTTTCTTTGGGGTGATGCCACAGGCCCCTTGGTGCAAGGATCAAAAAACTCTTGCTACGCCTGAGGGGCCCTGAACTGGGCAGTCTCCTGGCTCGCATGAAGCCAGCTTCCTGAAGCCGTCAGTTTCCTAACGAATCGCATGAAGCAGCTTTCTGAATCGGACAATTTCCTGAATCCCGAGCATAGTTTCGAGAACCACGGACGGTCGGGATAACTTGCTGAATCCTTACTTCCTGAGTCGCGGCCAGTTTCTGAATTGCCTGTTGTCCGGAAACCTCGTGCAAAACAGCGAAGGCAGAATGCAAAAAGGGGTCCGCGCTAGTGTTTTCCAAAAACTCGCCTCGGCTTCCTGCGGAGAAGCGTTTGGAGCAAGCAAACCCGGATCGGGCCTCCTTCGCCTGACCCTTGACCCCCCCCCCCCCCCCCCCCCCCCCCCCCCCCCCCCCCCCCCCCCCCCCCCCCCCCCCCCCCCCCCCCCCCCCCCCCGACCCCGCCCCCCCACCCCCTCCTCCTTTCCTGGCGGCTTCCGAGGCGGTGCGCGCAAGCGTTTACAATTAGAGGGTACTGCCTGTCCAGATAGTACAAGAATGGAGCGAGCGGGGCTGAAGCTGAGGGGACTGGGGGCGTTCAAAACAGGGTTCAACGGTTCAACCGTCCCCTCTCTCTCTCTCTCACTCTCTGGCTCTCTCTCGCTCTCTGGGTTTGAAGGTGTGTCAAATTTTGCATCTATGTGCCTCTGCAGGATAGCCAGCTTCCGCGAGCGGAACGTTTTTGCAGATATCTATGTGCTTCTGGTAGTTGCAGTACCTGAACTCCAACGCGCTTACCAAGTGCTCGCCAACTATGCAGAGTGCTCCGCGCACTCGCCAACCCAATCACACCTTCCATCACTTCTTACTTTCGGATTGTTCTGGCCTCGCATCGGCACAATGCAGGTCACAATGCAGGTCACATGTGACGGCCCAAGCTGCCGCGATATCACCACTATGTCACTATGTGCTTCTTTCTATGTGCCAGACAAACAATCCGCTTCTGCGAAAGCATTCTCCACAGAAGCACATTCTCACTCCTCTGTGTGTTGCTGCACCTTGGGTCACCAGGGAAACATCCCGAAGTCCAAGTAGCATGTGAGTCATGTGCGGGCAAGCCACACTGGAGATAGGTCATGGTTCTCATTCAGGGACTTCTTGCAGACCTCATCGCCAACAGAGAACACTTGAAAGCGGAGGAGATGCCCCGTGCTGAGCCGTGCTAAGCCTTGCCTCATTAAGCTGACATCTCCCGGTGTCTCTGAGCTGCTGAGCTGCGAGCTGGGCACGGCACGCAGCGGTCCGGGCCAGCGGCCTTTGCTCGCTGTGCCCACGTCTGGGTGTCTGGATGCTGGTTGAACCTCGCGATGTTGCTGCCATTACCGCGATTCATACTGCGATTCATACTGCGATTCATACTGCGATTACTGCCGTTACTGCGATCACTCGGATCTCAGGGGTCCGAGCCATGTGGCTATGCAATCTCCGCAGAAGATGTGGGAACAGGTTGTCAGCTTTGGGACGCACCTTGCTCTGAAAGCTCGTGTCATCTCTGTTGCGCATCAGAAACTGCAGGCATCTGCAGGCTCAGGAGCTTGCCCTACCACGTAGATCTGGCAGATCTTGCAAATGAACCTCCGGTGTGACAATCTCGGGAAGTTCAGGAAGCTCTCAGGAAGCTCTCAGGAAGCTCTCAGGAAGCTCTCAGGAAGCTCTCAGGAAGTTCAAGGCTCATCAAGGCATATCAAGGCCCAAGCTCCTCGGCTTCCTGCACAAGCTGCTCCTCAGCTTTTCCCACGCACAGAAGCTTGAGCGCAGGAGCGCAGCTTGTGACACTGCAACTCGAGCTCAACTCGAGCTCAACTCGAGCTCAACTTGAGCTCCAGCCTCCATGACCTTGACCTGCGCGCTTCTCTGAGAAAAGTGCGCCCCCCCGCGACAGTCCCCACATGTCACCACACATCTAGAACAGGACACAATGACACAAGGACGGACACAAGAAATCAGAAAATCTGCCTCATCCAGCTCGAGCTGTTTCACCTCTACCGGCCCTGTCACGGCTCGCAAGTCTTGCTGTTTGGGCGTGCCAAATACGTGCCTAAAAAACCTCTCCCTGCATCCCGTGTAGCGCCGGCAGGGCCATGATGGCCATGGCCGTTGCCTTCGATGACGGTCTTGCCGACCTGAGACTTAGAGAGACTTAGAGAGACTTAGAGAGACTTAGAGAGACTTAGAGAGACTTAGGGACTCTCAGAGTCATGGTGAGTCATGGAGACCGAGGCGGCTCGGGGAGCACGCTCTACATACTACCTCGGATCTCGGGCTTGGGCAATGCTGGACTTGCTCACGATGCCTGGGGCAAGTCCAGAAAGGATCGAAACAAGGATCGTTGGCACGGGTGACTCAGTGGAAACTCGGCGAAGACTCGAAGACTTCCCCCGCCTGCGCCTTGAACCTGCGCAAAATATCAATGAGTCCGGGCTCCCTAGAGAAAGCACCACTGTTCCATGCTCCACAGGCCAAGGTGCCCTCGACAATCTCAGACATTCTTGCGGTTCTTGCGGTATGGTGCTCACACAGAATGCCGGCCCGACAATTTTCAGCCAGACCCTCCCCCGCAGCCTCGGTGAACCAGGGAACTTTTCTGTCGTGTGCTACGGAGTACTTTTTCAGTCTTTCACACAAAAAAAGTGCAGGTGCCGGAGGTACAAACTTAAAACTTGGGCAGAAACATGCGGAAATCTGCATGCAAACACTTTCGCTCGGTCCGGGACAAGCAGACCAGGATCTCCCCTTCCCATCCCTTCCCCCCACCCCAAAGCATGAGAAAGGACTTCCAATCCGACACAAGCAGCATGAAAACAGGCCGCCAAGTGTAGCACACTGCACTCTGGAAACCCTCCATGAGTCGTGCCCAATGATCAGGGCTTGAAACACGGCAGCACTTGAATGCCACAGGGCGCATCACTCCCCCAAGTTCCCACCAGGAGCCTCGGTTTGGTGTGGATCTGCCGGTTAGTTTGCCGCGGGGTCCATTGGAGGGTACACGATTGCTCAAGCGTTGCGTATAGCCGTATAGCATCCTTACGCGTGGCACTGGCAGCAGTACATTCGGGCGCGTGACCAACTGGTGTTCCCTACTGCTGGAGGCTTGAAGGGGCAAAATGCTTTGAAGGCTTATATGATACATGCAAAGCCATGGTTGTTTGGATGGCCCCACGTGATAATGGTCGGCCGTCGGGCAAGCCCCCGACACCCGCACGAGTCTCCAGCGTCCTGAGGCCAGGCAAGTGCACGAAGAAACGCAGCTGGCGAGAATGGTCTGTCAGGTCAAAAACTGGGCGGTAGGCGACTACATCTGTGATGTGAAGACAATGTGGAATGTGGGGCAGCTCAACATCCCGCGCGTTCTGACACTGGAGCGTGAATCCCAGTTGTTGGCCGGGCGCTGGCACTCCTGGAACAACAGGGGTGATCTCCAGCACCAGCCTCACATGCTGAATTTTCAGGCAGAACAGGGAGCAACTCGGCCTTTTCAACCTCTGGACTGAGGCCGGCGGCTGAGGGGTGCAAGCACACTGCGCAAGGGAGTGTGGCGCTTGGAGCTGTCACCCCCACAAGGGCAGGTGGCGACCGGCAAACGCAGTCGAAGTTGGAGGAGGACCCGGAAGAAATGGGGTTCAAGGTGAGGCCGAGCGCTTCACAAGGGCGGGCGTGGAGCCAGCTCCCCGCACCAGGGTGCTGAAGTAGTTAAGGTGGGCACGTGCGAACTCTGTCTCAGCAGAGGCCCACAAGGGATGACAACTGCGCTGTCAAGGGAGGCAGAGAGCTGACTTTGGCCTGGAAGCGATGGCTGCGAAAACAGTCCGAGTCAGACACGGCCAAATCATACTGGGCAGCCGCTGCAGTCACGGCAGGCCAAGCCAAGCTGTAGTACGGACCAAGCTCCTGACACTTGCTGGCCGCGGACGAGATGGTGGCGAGCAGCACTGCAGCCCCACCCAACGACGTTCCAAGAGTGGCCTGTTCCCAAGCCGCCGCTTCATTTAGAGCAGGGGTATGACTCGCATGCTGTGAGGCACAATGTCGGAGGAGCATAAGAGCGACTTGAGGCATTTATTTAGCAGCCCTTCTCCACCACTTGCGCAGTGTGTTGTGCTGGCAGAAGGAGTCGGGGCCGATGGCAGCTCCTAACAGCTCAAAGGAGTGGGTGACCATCACGGGTATGCCGGAAGGGAACAGCAACATGTCAACATGTGAAGCCGCAGCTGGGTTGAGGACGAGGGGACTTTTGCTGGGCTCGAGACGCAACCCCGCGCGTCGAGCCGCAACGATAAGATCCCGGAGCCCGTGCACCAGCTTCCGAAGGAACAACGCGCTCCTACTTCTGAGGGCGCAGGAGCCGAACTAACCCACTCCGGCGCACCAAGCAAACGGTTCGACAGACACTCAGCTGGAGCAAGGCACGCTGGGCGAGGCCACTGGCCCTAGCCTGCCAGCTGAACCCCTGCGTTCGCCATGTCGGCTGCTTTGCAAGCCTCGAGTAGGTGGCTAGCACGAAAACGAACCGAACACCCTCTAAACCTCCTGAAACCTTCCTGCACTCATGGGATGCTTTGCACTTCCGCGGGGGCCCCGGCCCAAGCCCAAGCCCCTCCTTTTTGCCCCTGCAAGAGATGTTTGTCTGTGTCTATGCAAAGAGGCCAGCCCCCACTCACGCATCCGAGGAGGCGCGACCCGGACCCTCCAAAACTCGGACCGTCATTGCATGGCTTGCACACGCCATATGCCAAATTCAAGGAGAGCAGAGTTTGCATGTGCGTGCGCGCGACCCTTTGGGTGCCCCGTGATCTATAGCCTCTCTTGTTTCTATAAGCGCTAAGGCGGGGGAGGGGGGGAGGGCGCAGATTTTTTGGAAGCGACAAGGGGGCAGCTAGTCACGTCACGAACATTTGCCTGCGACTTATCTTCGCTATGATGCGTCGCCTCAGGGCTTAGGACTACACTCGCTTGATGAGCTTGTGTGTGGGCTTGGCAGCGCTTGGCGGCGCTTGGCGCTTGGCGCTTGTCAGTCAGATCTGAAAGGGAGACCATTGTGCGGCACAACAACTGCGTTACAAAATGCACCCACTTACTCTTTTGAAACCTGCACAGCAAATCAATCTTGCATGGAGCTGCCCATCTGGCACACAACCCTTCACGTCATGGCCATTCCGATCCTTCTTTTCGGCTTTGGCTTTGGCTTTCTTGTCCTTGAACGTACGAGGGTACGACAGCATCGTCCTGTAGATGAAAGTATTTAGGCCTCTTTCTTTTTCTTGTCTTTCTCCTTTTGTTTCTTGTGCGACTCCTGGCTCAGAAGCTGAACCTTGCAGCCTGGCATGTGCAGCTTGCCAAGGAACCCTGTCCTCTTTGCTTCCTGCAGGAGAGTCATCCTTGGACTCGTGGCTTTCAGTCCTAATACAGAGCAAATCCCCGGTCTCCCTTGCTAACCCAATCTCATCAATGCAGTACTTGTGGGTGCAAGGGCGTCCTCGCAGGAGCGACCTTCTCTTCAAACTCCGTCAAGTCCTGCCACTCGGGTCCCCAGCCGCTCGATTCCAAACTTCGATGTCAAATGATATCAGCAAACAAATGCAAACAACGAAGGTGCGGACAAAGCAATCGTACAGCGTCTCATCGTGAACTCCATCCGAGTCCTACACCAGATGCAGTGCTCATAGTTCTGCCATGCCAAGGACATGTCCATGCATGACATGCATGTGCCGCATGTCTTGATATCTTGCGCCGATGAGTCCTCTCCAGCATCAACGTAAAAGTCGATGCTATCTCGCACAACCTGCGCAAATATGGGCAATGCCCAGCAACAGACCAATAGACCAATAGACGAGACTTATCTAGCACTTCAGAGTTGCAGCCGGGCAACTGCCAAGTCGCTAATCTCAACTGCATCATTGTTGACGGCTCTCAAAAGCTGCTCCAGCTTCTTGATGTGCCATCGAGTCCTATGGCATCTTGACTATCCAAACCGACTCGGAGCATCTCGGAGCATCAGTGTATATTTTTAAGTGTGGCAGAATGAGGGAATGAGGCTACACAGTGGCCACACAGCGGTCACACAGTGGCCACACATGGCCACACCTGTCTTGGGCTGTCTGGAGCTTGGGCAGTCTCGACTTGTCGTCACTGCTCAAGGACCTGAAGCTCCGTATCACAAAATGCGCTCCGACACGTACTGCCAAGCTACTGCCAAGCTTGGGAGGCCTCTTTCCCTGCAGCAACTCCAAATCAGCCTGAACACAAGCATAGGCAAGCATAAGCTTGTGGCCGTGGATACGGCAAGCGCTTCAGATCCAAAATGTTCCACCCATGCCAGCGAGTTCACCTCGAACTGGTCCAGCTGGTCCTTGAGGGCCTGGATGGTCTGCGCCAACCTTGGCTTAGCGGCTCAGGGTCTGCTGTACTGTGGTGTACAATTCTGAATATGTCTCGTTGGCACACCTGCATGCTCGCCTTTCTGGGAGGGTGTGTCTTTCTGGGCACGAGGCCATTCCTGCGATTTCACCTTCTCGGCTTCTTCTAGGTCGAGCTCGTCTGTCTTGGCCTTAGAATTTGAATTGCAACAGAATGCGCCATGCACCTACTCGGGGTGTATGATCTCGTGGACTAGGCCCGAGACCAGCCCAGTGTAGGAGAAGGCCTTTGTCTTGAACTCTCTTTCAAAGTCCTGCAAGCAAAAGGGCTCGAAAGGTGTGACATGAAATATCGGCTCCATTTCAAAAATTCAAAGCTGTCCTTGAATCTCGCCATATCGCTTTCTATTCGCTTTCTGCCCTGGTGTCAACCACAGATAACCACAGTGGCAAGTGTGGCAAGTGTGGCAATGGTGGCAAGGCTGACAAGTTTGGCAAGTGGACACTGAGTTGGGTCTGCCACCAATTGCCTCTTCCAGCTTGTCTTTCAAAGGCGCTGGGACTTGAGGCGATCCCTGCAAACAATGGGAGGGGGGGGGCGGAGGGGGGGGAGGGGACTTGCAGTGCATGGGCTTCAAAAAATGCGGCTCGGCTCGCGCAGGCTCTTACGGGCTCTTGGGAGCCGGCAAGCCAGTCTCTCATCTGGGATCTGAGTCTTTGCTGCTTGTTGATGCACCTGCAGTATGCGCTTTGCACTGCTCGGCGCTGCACACTGCACAGCACGGCACAGCACGGCACAGCACAGCACTGCACTGCACAAGCGACGCCAGCAAAGAGCAAAACTAGCTTCCCTTGGGACTTGACATGCTCGACATGCTCAGCTCGCGGCTTCTTCAACTCCTCACCCAACCTTTCTTTCTGGGGCCCTTGTGCAGTTGCAATTTGCTCCCAAAACCTCAGACGAAAAAAACACGGCGTCAGCACACGCGATGGTTTCCGCGATGGTCTTCAGCCAAGGCACTCCGCAAACTCTTCAACACCCTCGTGGGCCTTCTTCAGGACCTGACAGCACCAAACCTTGCAACGCACGAATGCTTTCCGGATGCAGGTGTTGCATCTCAGGGCACTGCCACCTCTATGTCCTGGCAAGCTTGCGGACGCTGCTTTCAACAGACAGAGTTACATCAAATAAGCTTTCGCACCGGCAAGCCCGTACAACTACCTTCGCAAGTTTCCGCGCAGCAGGTGCCGCCATTACAACGTGGAGGCAACCACTGAAGAGCTATGAACACCTGCGACGACAGGTTTTGTCACCGTTGCAATATCACGCGCCGCAATCTGAGGCAGCGACAGGGAAGCAAGCTTGGGCCTGTCACTTGCTGAACAAACACAACTTTCATACTTTCATCTCGGCCGACCAATTTTTGTAAGTTCCTCACGAGGTGCAGGCTGGATCAGCAGCCCGTATGCGTCAATGTCGATTCACACTGGAGCCAATCGGAGAGCCAATGCATTATCGCGAGGAAGCGTGGGCCAGTGTTTGGGGGAGCGCGTTATATCTTTATGACTCTCTACGTTTCTCTGTGTTTCTCTGTGTCCCCCCATGTTCTTCTGTGTCTCTCTGTGTCGTTTTTGGGCAAACGGCACCTCATGAAGTAGCCTGGCAAGCACATATGCACCGCCACGTGCTGCACCTGATGTTTTCAGATCACAAGCGATGTACGGACCATTGAAAATTGTCAATGCACGCGAATATGAACGAACAAGAACGATTAATGGCTGCCTCCCAGCGTTTTTCTTGATGCATTTCGCGAACTCGTCTAGTGTGGGCTGTGTCTGTGATGACGGCCCCAAACGGAGCAACTCG
The DNA here is from genome assembly GCA_905221605.1 of Symbiodinium natans. Taxonomy (NCBI): domain Eukaryota; class Dinophyceae; order Suessiales; family Symbiodiniaceae; genus Symbiodinium; species Symbiodinium natans. The sequence goes on from CAJNDS010001046.1 coordinate 439,319, forward strand.
TAGACTGTCGACAGTACTTTAAGCCTTTAAGCATTCGAACTAACCGAGATCACCAAAGCCAAGTGAGGTTTTGAACAGCAAACGTGGGCGGCAAATATGCGCACCACAACGGGGTTTTAAGCTACAACCCCGGCATTAAGACCAGCACAACCTGCGGGCAGTATCTGTGGGACCCTAAAATGCAACGTAACGTATATGTGATGGCAAGAACACTTGGTGTCGCCATGTCAGCTGCAAGCACGAGGCAGAGCGTCAGTAACCCATCTGCTCATATTCCATGCTCTATCGGCAGGAGTGGGCGGTGTGTGCAAAGGGCAGGGACGTGATTAGCACGAGCTGATGACTCGCGCTTGCTAGGGCTTCCTCGTTGAAGATCAATAATTGCAATGATCTATCCCCATCACGATGCATTTCAAAAAGAATACCTGGCCATTTCAGGCAAGATTGTAAACTCGTTGAGCGCATCAGCGTAGCGCGCGTGCAGCCCAGGACATCTAAGGGCATCACAGACCTGTTATTGCCGCAAACTTCCTTGCGTTAGGCACGCAAAGTCCCTCTACGAACTTGCCCATGTAACCGTGGTTACACATGTAGCTATTTGGCAGGCGTGGTGGCTTTCCGGGGCGTACTTGGTCTGCTCTTTGCATTAATCATAACGAGCCTGTCAAGGTACATTCGGATACAAACAATTGTCCAGGCACAATGACTTGCACAGTTGCAGTGCGCGATTTCACGGGCGGTGAAATTTGGCTACAATGTGAGGGTGGTGAGTTGGAACGCTGTTGACAGGCTGGTACTTCGGTGTATGGCAACCTTCATTGTACCATACACAAACCCAGGGTTTTTGACGCCTCCTTCTTGCATCAAGTTGAGCCTTGGGTGACCGGTCGTTGTTTGCTCACCGCGAGATGTTTGCATCAGCTGCCTGTTGCAGCCCTCTTGCTTTCCTGAATTTTCCCATTTCCAGAGGTCGCAGATATGGAGAGGCCGCTGTGGAAGATGTGTCACCTCCGGCGAATTTGCAATGGTCCTCCATAAATGTTGCCCTGCTTTGTGGCCAGGAAGTACTTTCGCACGTTTTGTGATCAGCTGCAGCTCCCTCATACATTGCTTCCTGCTTCCGGCCGCCAGAATGCCGCCTGGCCACGTGGCGAGCATCGTGATTGCCTGATGTGGGGTTGTCTCGGAGGGCTCTTTGGTCTTGCATTGTTGGAATGGCTACACTTCGCTTCAGTTGAGGACTGCATTTTTGCATTGCAGTTACTCCCATCCTTCCGAGGGCAAGTCGATTTGAAAATTTGCGGGTTGCGGCATGTGGAAGTTGCCCTTTTTTTCAGCATTTTATTTCAACGGGTTTTCTACAGCTTCCGCAAGGAGATAGTCGGCAGCACTTCATTTGCACAGCTCCCCCATGCTTCAGATGGGGTCTCTTAAGCCGGGAGCCGGTCCCAGGCTGTCGGAGAGGACTCCGTGTGAAGATCACAAGTGAAGATCACAAGTCACTTCAAGTCATTTCATTCTGTGGGGGGGAAACATGGATCCCATGCCATCTCTTCACAGCCATATCAAAGCTGCGCATAAGACTGTTCGTGTTCGGCCTCGTGATAGCGTGATAGAGGTTTATTGGGAGTACGCATCAGCACAGATGTTTCTTCTACAGTGTTTGTCCATTTGGCGCTACATTCGGTGCTCATTGGTTCGCAAGAACGGAAGGTCTTCTTCTTCGGGCGCTACACGTTTGATCTTCATGCAGCATATCCTTGCGCTATATGCGGATGACCTTCTGGGATTTCAGTTTGCACAAATTGCGCAGTTTTCTTTCCGCCTTACATTGGTCTGTTGTGCGACGTTCAATGTTCCACTGTCCTGGAAGAGCTGCAGTTGGGTTTTTGCATTCGCTGGATTGGCTGGGATTTGCATGTCCGGGCTGGGGCTGTCAAGATACCGCCCGAAAAACTACAAAAAACTGGCTTTATGCATTCGCGAGGCTTTGCGTGGTCCCAGGCATGCTGGAGTGGCTATTTGAGATGCTTCTATTGGCACCTGAAGGCCAAGGTCCTCATTCGTCACCATAGTGTGGTAAGCCTTAGTGAGAATTCATCTCCCTTCGCAACAATCGAGGAGTTGGTATCTGTCGCCAGACAAAGGTCTGGGAAAGGTTCTTTCCAAATCCAGCCATCCTATGAGCATAGACCTCAGAATGCCAGGTGCGGTAAGTTCAGTAACATGTCATCTGAACACGATGCCTGTATTAGTAGATGGTTACTACGCTGACGTCCGATGGCAGAGACATCCATGAGCCGGGAAACACAGATCCTGACACAACAGCCGCACTGAATGCATATGCGTCTGTGCAGGAGCAAACCGGCCAAGATGAGCTGTGTGAAGAGCACGCTGAAGCAGAGCATATAGCAGACGCCGCCCAAACAGCCCGCTTTACCACCTCCCAACAGGGTAAGGGTACGGACAAGCGCCAGGGCAAGGGCGCGGGCAAGGGCAAAGGCAAGGGGAAACCCTTTGGCAAGGGCAAAATGGTGCTGAGCCTGATAACCTATCGGTGGATGAGCTGACGCATACTGAGTATCCAGCGTACCAGAGGCCCATACTACCCCTATACGCTCCCGAATACGCTGAGGAATCAGACCAGCATGTCCGATATACCTCCCAGAGGGGCGAGTTCTCCATACTTATCCTGGCGAATATCTATGGCATCTATGGGGCCGTGAGCAAAAGTCACCGAGCAAAGGACTCGTGGAATTCTGTGATTGGGTTACAGAGGACTATACCGTCGAAGGCAACTTTCGTGACAAGGATGCCCCAATCCAGGTTACTGGGAGGGACCACTTGGTAAAGGTCCGCCCCCTCTACCTCCTGCCAAAAATGACATGCGACCATTGATGTCGTTGACGACAATGTGCCCCCTGCCCAGCCTTTGGCTGACGGAATCTGCTTCACAGGCACATCTATGCTGTTGGTGTCTGGGCAAGGCGCTTTTGACCTCCGACGCCACTTAGTGAGCCATAGAGCCCAGATCCGGTCTTGCACTAGTGCCCGTAGCATGATGTCTCAGCGGAAAGGGCAAAGGACGAGGTAGGGCAAACGCCAAGGCGTCCTCAATGGCGCCGCCGCCAGGGCCAAAGGCGGAGAACGCCTTCAGCCTTTCGAGTCTGGACATAGTCCAAAGACGAGAGACCGTTGCAGTGGGCAAAAACCATCCCGAAGACGATATGCTGTATAAGGCCCACGTGGGGTATGGGTTGTGGGAACTCCAGGAGAAGACGCCAGTAAGGTCTTTCTCGCCGTTAACATGAACCGGCATAGGTCCGTGGCGGCAGCATCTCTCGTCAAGGAATGTGTCGAGTACCCCAGAAATACTTGGCCAAAGATGGGCCAGAACAGCTGTTGGGGGGAATGTGATCCTTGCAGCGATTCATGCCCCCGTAGGAAGACTTTGTGCACAGTATCAGGGCAGGGACAGCCCTTGAGGCCTAGCAGCAGCTCGGTGGAATTCACGAGAACGATCCATTGAGGTGACGATGCCCTCGGCGATCTTCATCATCAGCCCGTAACCCCACCTCCGCAGTATCGGGCGGAGTCGACAAAGCAGAGAGCCCGGCCGCGGACCGGAGGAGAGTGGACAGCATGGAGAGCGCAGAACCATGACCACGAGGTGTACTTGAGATCCCACTTCGAGAAGATGACACCATTGGTTGCAGCATGAGGAAATCCCACATCATGTGGTGGAGCAGATGTATGCCCTCCTGAGCCCCAAGCAGCTTCCAGCCATGTGGATAGGGCCGTAAACCCCCGAAGAAAGCGGGCCACCCAGGATCTGAAGATATTTTTCCGGTTGTTTTTTCTTGCTTCTGCCGCGAATTGGGCACATCCTCAGGGCCCGGAAAACCGTTTTGCTCAGCAGCGTTTTTCTGCCTTCCGCCTGTTGAGATTCAGCAAGCAGCCCACATAGCAGTCCCACTACTCGCCAAACTCGCCCAACTCGCCCGCATCACTCACAGGGACCAAACCTTGCAACGCGCAACAGTGCACCAACTGGATCCCACCAACTCTCTTCTCAAGCGCAGCCCTGGACGAGGCCTGTCTTTACGTCTTTACCTTTCTCGGTACGGCGCTTGAAGAGCTGCTCACTCTCGGAGCTACTTTTTGGTTTGGGAGGGGGAACGCAGCGGCACGGCTTGAAAAAGGCCGAAGGGTTGGGACCGAACCCTCATGACAGCGCCGTTGCATATATCAAACTGCAGCAACGAAACATTGCAGATGCAACACAGGCACAGGAAATATGCAGCCAACATTCACCGGATCGCTTTTTCAAGCACAGCCACTAATTCTGTGGCAAAGCACCCGTCAAGCAGAACAGGTGCAGCACAGTGTCCGGTACACTGCAGGACCGGCTAATTTGGTGAAAGCCCATGCGAAGATAGCAGAGGCTATCTTAAAGGGGTTGTCCTACAATTGTCCTACAATGGCGCGGCGCTACAGTGACTACAGGAACGTGAGAAAGCCACGTGCCTGGTCGAAAAGGAGATCTCCTTTCACCCCGCCCAAGTCCAGAAACTCTCCTACCGTCTTGGCCTTCTTGTAGACCTGAACTCTCCGGATCATGCTGAATCATGCTGAATCATGCTCATTCTCGCGCACCGAACTTCGCCCCGGGCCTCGTAGCGCTTGTGCGCCTCGGAGCCCTTCGTCTTGGGGTTTGCCCAGACAAAGCGCAGCTTGCGCTTGCCATCCTTGCCATCACCATGGCCTCAAAAGGCGGCAATGAGAGCGCTGAAAAATGAGTTGCTCTTGTTCCGTTTCATGTCTCCTAATCGCTCTCCATTTTTCTTGGAGTTATCGCAAGTTTGAGACAAGACTCGTCTGGAACTCTCGGTTTGGCTTGCTCGGGTGCCTTTCTGGTCTTTCTGCTCGCCTTTCCGGTCGCCCTTGTCCCTGTAACCCTTGGTGCCACTGGCGTCGAGGCTAATGGGCTTGAAGCACCCTTAGCTGCAAAAGTGATCCGAGCTGAGGAAAACAGGTCCGCTTTTGAATGGAGGAACTTAAAATGTCCTCCTTAAAGCCTAAAGAGGGCAGGTCTTGATTTCCTGACTTCTTCTCTCACAAAGGGTCGACGGTTTGAGTCAGTGATGAGCTTGTGGAAGGCGAGCATGTCCGCATCTTCCCGAAAGGCCAAACCCGTGTTCTCTCCTTTGCACCACATCTCGCAGACCCGCAGCGATTGGTTTCCGGACCTCCTCTGCAAGACGACGCTGCTGCGTGGAGTCCTTGTCTTCTCTGTCTTTTTCCCTTTCAATGACTTCAGAAGGTAGACAACGTCCAAGTGGAACGGGCCTTTCGCCTTCTGCTGCAGGCACTCGTAAAGCCGCAGGATTTCGGCCCTGGAGCACAGCTCTGGGCCTCCACAATCTGGCACAGAAGGACACTTGCCTTTTTTACCTTGGCCGGGTGGCTTCCAGTGCTCGTCGCGCAGGACTTCTAGCGAGCCCTCGCCTTCGGCCACGGCCAGGACAAAGAGCGTCCGCACTTTGGAGTCCTTGGAGCCAAGGACTCGCCGCAGCCGCGCGACAGAGCGCCGGTAGGAGCCTCGGTCTCGTCGAGCGTTGCTGGCTTTCGGCCACAGCTGGTGGTGAGGGAAGACCACGTTCTTGGCCTTCGAACAACAGAGAGAAGTGCACCCCCGACTTTGCCATGAGAGGTCACTCTGGGGTTGGGCACTCTGGGGTTGTTCCAGGGATGATCGGGGGAGTAGGCGAGGAGAAGAGTTGAGGTCCAATTAAAATCTAACAACCCCACACCGAAGGTGGGGAAAAGCAACTCTGGGCCGACTTATCAAATGTGCACATATGTAGCAAGCTTAGCTCTTGAAGCCGCTTTTCCCCTTGTTTGCCCCGCCCCCCAAGATGGGCCCAAGAAGTGAGAGCATGGCATGGATTTGTTTGCCCCGTCCCCCAAGATGGGCCCAACCCGCCCCCCAAGATGGGCCCAAGAAGTGAGAGAATGGCCTGGACTTGTTTGCCCCGCCCCCCAAGATGGGCCCAAGAAGTGAGAGAATGGCCTGGACTTGTTTGCCCCGCCCTTCGCACAGCAGTATACTTTCTTGAACTGAATAAAAAGCTATAACAAAATGCTATAACGCTCATATTTTGTGAGGTTTTATGGGCCACCGGAAACCCAGATTTGCAGAATTGTCTGACTTCTAGGTGCTTGACCTTTACGGTAAAAATTATGGAGTCCGCCGAGGCCTCGAACCGAAGGTGTACAGATTGTGAGAACAGGCACCCCCCTCCAAATCCTCCCCCCGTCCGCACCGCCCGCCCTCCCCTACCCCCCCCCCCACCCCCCTACCCCCCCCTTACCAAAGCTCAACTGGAGTGAGCACGGCCGGGGATACGAGCCGAAGAGTCTAACCTTAAACTTGAAGCTCCAAACCCCTAAACCCCAAACCCCAAGCACTCAACCCTCAAACCCTCAAACCCTCAAACCCTCAAACCCTCAAACCCTCAAACCCTCAAACCCTCAAACCCTCAAACCCTCAAACCCTCAAACCCTCAAACCCTCAACCCTCAACCCTCATGCCTAGGCCCTCAACCTCAGCCACCCCTGCCCCCCCCCTTACCCCCCCTGCTTGAGGGGCATGGCTCGACTTTACGATCAGTCCAAGCCGAACCGTCTCAACCCTCAACCTTGAACCTTGAACCTTGAACCCTAAACCCAAAAAAACCACCGTGAACCTTGATCCCTAAGCCCTCAACCCTAAACTAACTCTCAACCCTAAACCCCAAACCATAATTGCTGCCAATGCCGCTCTCGAGCACTTGCCGACGTGTTGGCAGCATCCAGCTTTTTCTTGCATACGGCATACGGCCAATGTTTGTTAGAGAGCTTGGGTCAAAGCTGAGAGACAAGAAGACTGAAGCTGGAAACAAAAATCAGCCCACATCCCCCGCTCTGGACACGTTAGCTCTGCGAGTGGCCGAGAAAATCCTTAATTCAATCAGAGTAGAACCGAAAATTCAAACAGTTAAAGACACTGCACAGAAGCAGCCTTGCGACTGGCACAGATCGTGGCGGCTCACTCAACACAGGACAGGTGCAGGCTTTGCCATCAGCCTGTCGAACCCGCAGTTTGAGCCAGGGTGCCCAACTACGGCCGCTATTGGGCCCGGTCCCGGGAGGAAGAGCGTCAGTGACCGATAGCTTTAAGATTGTAGCAATGAACTCATAGGACATGTCTCAAGTCCCGGTGCTTCTGGAGCATCGCACTTGAGCAGTTTCCTGTAACGCTTGGCGCTTGAAGGCAGGTCCACCGGGGTTGGACTCCGACGGAATGTAGACCAGCCGCCGCCAAGGCGTGGGCAGCCACATTTCGCAAGACCCGGCGCAGTGCTCGGGAAGAGCTCCGACCCTTGCTGATGCTGCCGATGGCCGCTTTGGCATCCACCAAGCACGGTGATGGCGCCGGTTTGCACTTCGAGCCACCCACTTCACTGTGAGCAGAACACCATGGCACTCCAGCAGACTAGCATGACCAGCGTGTTGGGCTCGGTGAGAGACGAGGGCGGTGAAATCGTCCTGGGAGAACGGCAGCCTGTGAGGCTGGCCAAGCCGATCTTTTTCGGGCTATCATCAGGACCCTGCGCCAGTCTCCTCTTCTTTCAGCCAGCCTTCCAACTTGCTCGATGCACTTTCTTCCACACCGGAGTGAGCACACTCCGAAACCAAACTCCGCGCGCAAGCGTCGCACGCCAAGAGTTCCTGTAGAAACGGCCTGTCAAGGCCGCAAGCTAGCAGCGGTAGCAATGCCAAGGAAGTCAACAGCTCGTCTTGGACGCCTTGGGGACTGGCACTGCTTTCTTTTGTGGTTCTTGCCGCACGAAAGCATAAGCGCGGTCCAATATGCTCAACATGCCTCGCTGAAGCTGGAAGAACCATTGAAGCAGTCCCAGCGCACGAGCCAAACCTGCGGGCCTGCAGCGAGGTTTGCGTAGCAGGTCACAGAGTCCCGCAAAGCAGATGCGCCAACTTGCCACGAGAAGGTTGCACAAGTGGGGGATTGCTGCAGAGGTCGCAGCCCAAGCCTGTCATGCTGGTGTCCATTGACACGTCCTATGCCTTGTTGCGGGGAATGCCGCGTTTCTCGAAGGTCCGATCACGCGCGCGCAACGTCTTGGCAGCCTTTGACTGGCTCCGGTGGAACAACAGAGTGTCATCAGTGGCTATGAGGCAAAGCTCATCCTGCACTGATGGGAGGGGATGCTCCAGACTCAAGACGTTCTCCTCGCTGACACCTGCCTCAGTGACGCACCCCAGTGTGCAGCCTGTGCAACGCAAGAGGACCAGCTGAATCCCATAGGCCACACAGTGTTGACAGGAAACAGGTCCAAATCGTCCGCGAGTTCCGTCAAGGCAGGCAGGCCCAATCAGACAACAGCTCCCAGACATAGACGGGCTCCTGAGCGAACCACTCATGAAGATGCCTTGGCGCAGACAACGCATCAAAGTATGTGCTGGCATCGCGTTTCGACATGTACAGGGTTTCACCAGGTCGCACCACTATGTCGAGAAAAGAGGCCGGGTTGGCCAGGCGCATGGGCTTCGGAGGCTGGCTAGCCTGCTTCGATAAGCTGGACCCATCCCAAATTTTTCGCTGCTTGTCAGCCTTGCCAGACTTGGCGACAGCAAACACACGGGCGCAAGCGAAGCTTGCCACGCGCCAACTCGCACGCCACAAGCCGCACATATCCCTGCCTGTTGGGATTTCCACGCCAAGCCTCGTGCACTGAGGGCTCCACGCTAGTAGCCGTCGTGACCGGGAAGATGTTCATTGAATCCTGCACCTGGTGCCAGAGATCCGCAGGTAACAATCTCGCGGGCGGCACGTTCCTGCCTGTGCTGGAAGATCAACAGCATCACCACGGATCGGTTCGTACTTAGCAGCATTGTGCTGTTCGAGTAGCTTAGAGGCACCATCATACGGGAAGGCAGATCCAAGCTCGCAGTCTATGCGAGTGAGCATGGAAGCAACCCGGCCGCACACATGCTCCAGAACTGTGGATTGGGCTTTGGTGCTGCCGGCGAGCTGCCACCAGGGCACAATCCTCATGCTGCCTCATTCCCCCACTAAGATGGTTCAGCGCGCCAATGCAAAGATTGGCCAGAAGCATGTGCTGTTGCAAGCCGTCTTCAGGAACCACCACTGCCGAGGGCCAAGCGTGCACGCGAGGAAGTGGAAAAAGGTCCCCGCTTCGAGTCCTTGCTGCAACCTGGTGCAACCTGGCCCGGCCCGATATCATAGACCGAACAGCTCGCGCGCAAGGCCATTGGCGGGAGTGTACGCTTCGCTTCCAAAGCAGCCCGGAGCTTCAATGTCACAATGTGCCTTATCATCCGCCGCTTATTCCTGTATCGTCTGGCCAAGAAAAAGGTCCGCGGATCAACCCTGAAACTAGTACCAATCACCATGTCCATTCCACAAGGGCGGCAAGTGAGAGCGACAGCTCATCTCAGTTTTGACCCAGCAGACACCACCACTCCACGGGAGGAAGACATTGGGAGAACATTGCTGGGCTTGAGCATTGCAGTAGCGGGAGCCGCTTCAGCTGCGCATGCTCTCCCCCTGCGTTTCTGCTTGACCTCCAGTGTTACGCAGCGTGCACTTGGAACGCTCTTGCAGCAATAGCCTTATCAACCGTAAACCCGGAACCCTAAACCCTAAACCCAACCCTTGTTGCTTGGGGTCTAGCGACTTGGGCGCTGCGGAATCACCATGCTCGCGCGGATGCGCTGGGCCGGGCCGAGGCGGGTCGCGTAGCGCTAAAATTTTTCAACCTTTGTGACAATCTGGGCCTCCGACCCAGAAAACCCCAAAACTCTGTTGAGCTTTTATCCCCACACCCCTGTTGTTCAACCTTACGGTTGGTAAGAACTCGCCTAGCTCCCACAGGCTGGCTTTCGTGATTTGTTATTTCAGCATTTGCCGGGCAGAAGTTGGGCTTTTACTTCTGGTTTGGCCCTTTTGGTGGCGTTTGTGGACCAAAGATGAGCTGACTTTTGGCTCGGGTTTTTGGCTTCAGCGTTTGTAGGACCTTTGTTACTTGTAGTTTGGACCTTTGATTTAAGCGCTTTATGATGGAGCTTGACGGTTGCTTTAACTGTGTTTGATATCTGGATTTTTTGAAGAGAAGTTGAGGACTCTACTTCGGGTTGATTATGTATCTGTAAGTTTCACCTCAAAACTTCACGGATTCCCACATTCGTAGAGGTCCAAGGCACTCAGGCGCTATACCTACAACTGACTATCACGTTGTGTTTGCAGCGCGGCCTTTGTGGACTGCATTCGACGATAGGTTGTGTGGATGGTGCCGGACTTCACCTCGTCAAGCGCCTCGCTTCGCTGACACCTCAGCAGCTCGCATCAGCTCGCATCAGCTCGCATCAGCTCGCATCAGCTCGCAGCTTGCATCAGCTACTTGAAAGACTCAGATGAGTCGCATTCAATGCCGACCTTCACTCTCTTTCACATGGCAAAAAACAAAGCGTGCCGGACATCAGAGACACTTGGCTGTGTCCAGAAAGGTCTTGAAGTCGTCCAGCAGCGCATGTCGCACCAGGTACGGCGTCGAGTACATCCAATCGAACGGAAACTTGCACACGCGCAAGCCCTTGTTCTCCAAGTGCTTAGTGACAAGGCAGCTTCCTCCCAGAGGCACCACCTCACGTGACACTCTGGCAACAAAGCAACGTGGGTCTAACACTACAACGGTGTTCAAAAGGCTATGCTTTGGCGCTTTGGGGTGTTCTTTGGCGCTTTGGGCTAAAGGCCAAAGGGCATGGCCGAAGGTCTGCCTCTTGGCCTTCGAGGACTTTCCAATCTTGCCCATGGCAAAGGGTCCCCGGGCGTCCTTCTGTCCCTTGCGTCCCTTACGTCCCTTGTGTCTCTCCTGTCCCTCCTGTCATCTCCTATCCCTCCTGTCCCTGTGCTTGATGTGTTGCAGGCCGAAACGCTCGATCATCTTTAGATGCAGCAGACGGCTTTGCCCGCGTTCAACTATCTTCTAAACACTAGAGCTGACCGGCTGACCATTGCTGTGTTGCCAGGATGAGCTGATGAGCTTTGGAGTGCGAGACAAGGGAAAGGAACTTGAAAAGCTTGTGGCAACGTTGTGATCTGTCAATAGCACAGGTTGCCGTTGTTCACGCTCTATCCGTGCCGCAACGTGAAACAGCGCACTCTGGTCCGGCTGAGCCCTGCAGAGCTCAGCGGGTGAAGCCCCCGCCACCTGAGAGGTGGCCCCCGCAAGACAACGCAAGACAACGCAAGACAACGCAAGACAACGCAAGACAACGCACCCCTAGGACTCTCCACACCAGAGAAGACTCCACAGAAGACTCCACTCTCTGCTAGGACGGGCCCCCACCATGGAATGCCAGGTTGGTGGTGCCAGGGCGCTGAGGGAGAGCCTCGCCACAGGGTACCACAGGGCATCACAGGGTATCACAGGGTATCACAGGGTATCACAGTGCGTGGTACCCGCATCCGAGATTCTTAAAATCCCATGCATGGCCGCAGAGCTTTCGTGCCGGGCATTCGGCCGGGAGTTCTTTCTCTTCACGGTCTTTGAAGAAGATCTTGCAATGCAGCGCTAACTTGCATGTTGACGTAACAACATTGGCACTAGAGCACAACCTGCATCATTGAACCTGCCTGCATGGTGAACACCTTTCGCTGTGGGTCCCAGCTTGTGAAGAACTTATTCTCGGCCTTGTCAATTTCCATGTTCGGAACCTGCCGGCACTGTGGCAAGTTTGTCGAAGGCCACATAAGGCCACCTGAGCTGGTGGAAATGGGAGCTTTCTGGCACCTGCAAGGAATTTGAGAAGTTGGGTGCCTTGAAGGCAATCGTCTCGTAAGGCTCGCAGGCTGTGAGCAAGTACTGGAACTTCGACTCGGAGGCTTAAACGGTACAAAAGAGAAAGCCACGCGCTTTGACGTACTGCTAGTGCACTTATAGTGAGTACGCTTTTCGTTGGATTTTTGCTCTCCGGGAAGGCCTCGGGCGGCTCCACCTTACACTCCAAGTCATCAGTGAGACAGAGATCAACACCGCTTGAAACTGACAACAACACAGCTTTGAACACGAAAAAGCTCACTTAAGACTACGTAGGCATATGAAGTCATTATGACGTGGCATGAAGTGTTCAAAGGATTATGAAGTGTTCAAAGGATTGGCAATTCTCCCCGCCTTCTGCTCGTAGGCAGACATGAACCGGTGTCGAGGCTTCACCCTTTCCAAGGCCTGAGAGTTCTCTTCAGTTTCTCTTCGGGCCTTGCCTTGGTCTGCTAAACGTGCAGCTCAAAACCGCAGCTCAGAAACCTCGGGGTACTCAATCTCAAAGAGCAAAGCCTTCTGCTGACTGTCGGGGTCCCGCTCCTCCAAACCACCGGGCACAGAAAAACAGAAGGGCACAGAAGTGTGCACGACAACAGGCCCCAAACAGCTACCTTCGTCACCCGATAACCGGGCCGGCCAATCTTCACAGTTTTGCGCGGTCCTGCGCGACTCTCCGGAAGGGCTGCTTGACAAACTATGAACCGAAAATTTTAGCAGCGAAGCCAGCAAAGCCCAGATTCTTCGGTTCCTGAAGAAGTCTGCGGCTGCGGCTGGATCGTCGCATCCTGCCGCTCGGCCAGCGCTCAGCACATGCCGATAGGTGATGGTACACTGGTGTATACTGGTGTCCTGCTTCTCGCGGGCAGCGCGTCTGGCCAAATTAATCTGGTGTTTCTTGCCCTGCGTGTGCGCCAGGTAGCTTCCTGACCAGACACTAACATCACCATGGCACAGATGGACATGCGAGCAACGACATTGCACCATCACGCCTTCGTTGGTATGAAGCGTCAGGCACAGCTTGCACTCATAGCTGCCCAGGTGATTGCGCATGAAGTATGGATCCTCTCGGAGATGAACGTCCGAGCTGCATCACGCCGCCAACACCCCGCACTAGGCCGCACCAACCCATGGTGCAAGCACAATGCTCTCACATTTCACCTTCAACTCGCAACCGGGTAATGTTGCACTGGCTTTTGTAAAGCTCGGGTCGATATTCACAACTTTTCAATTTGTTGGGGCCATCCGCAAAATCACAAGCTCTTGCTTCGGTTTTGTTGGAAGGGTAGTTTAAGGTTTGTCATGGGGTTTAGGGTTTGTCTCAGCAGTCTGGAGAATCCAGGAAGCTAAGCCCGTCCAGTTTCATCAACACGTTTTGGGATTTCATTCCGAGATGAGGCCCCCAACAAATTTCGTGATAGGTAGCCCACGCGGCTCCTGGGGGCATTTCCTTATACTTGGAGGGTCGATTTGTTTGGGGGGAGGGGGGGGCCCTACTAACGACATGCAACACTATCGTACATTTCCTGTGCGAACCTGCTGCTATTTCAGGTCGAATTGCACGCTGAACACCATATCCAGCAACCATACTGAGCCACTGAGAGTGTGCCACAGCTGTGACAGATTTCGCATATTGGAAGCCCCAAGGCTGACATGCGAAATGTGGCGGCGGAGGAAGGTTTTATTCAAACTGGCGGAGAACTGCATGTTCACGGGACTGTGGTGGGAGCATGGCTTGGTGTCCTGGTGCCACAATGCGAAACCCGTCACTAGAAATTGTGACCATCAACATCTGTGGAAGGGTTGTGATTTCCAGAAGTATTCGCCTCGGCTTCCTGCTGAGAAGCGTTTTGGAACAAGCAGACCCCCCCCCCCCCATCGCTTGGAGGGGTCCCACCTGTCAGCTGCTCGCTCCTTTAGAGGGGCAACCTTCTTCGTGCAGGCGGGAAGCCTTCTTCGCCACTTCTTGCATGGGGAATTGCGCTTGAATCGCATGTGCTCGAGTCGGCAGCACTCGAACAAGCCATGCTTGACGTTTCGTGCCTGAATCACCGAGCTTGAACCGCGCGTGCTTGAACCCAGGATTCGTGCAAACGCGTGAGCCGGTGCGGTGCTTGAGCTGCCGTGCTTGAATCGCGTTTGAGCATGCGCGCGCCGCGGAACTGAAGGCAGACATCCTTACAAAGGTTTTCAAATGTTTTCCAGAAGGGCAAATTCAAACTGTGCTTACTCTGCTCGACAACAGTTGGGTGCCTGCGTAAGGTGTTTCGAGCAGCAGGCATCGAAGAGGGTGACAGAGTCTCTCAAGAGGCTCTGTCAAGGAGGAGTGCTTGTGGCACATGCATGACCTGCAAGAATTGACTATGCCAAATCGGCAATGTCTCAAGTCTGAAACCGAGCCCATCCCCTTTATTTTGCCGTAAGTCGCTATTCGCAATTCCTTACCCGCCGCTACCCGCCCAGCATCACACTTCGCAATATGCTGATGGCACTCAACACTAGGAAAGAGTATCCGCCGAGGCCTCGGGCCGAAGGTGTATAGGTTGTCAGAACAGGCACCCCCCTCCAAATCCTCCCCCCAGGCCCAAAGCCACTTTTCGGCCCCCTTTTTTTGCTTCAAATGGGTACCCCCCCCTAGGAGAGGAGGGTCCGCAAGCGGATGTCTCGCCAGGACCAGAGGCAGTTGCAGCCCACCCCAGCAGGGCGCCCCCACTTTTCACACCCCCACCCCCCCAACCCCCCCCCCCACCCCCCCCCTACCCCCCCCCACCCCCCCCGACCCCCCCCCCTCCCCCCCCCCCTACCCTACCCCCCCCCCCCCCACCCCCCCCTCCCTCCCCCCCCCCTACCCCCCCCCCCCCCCCCCCCCCCCCCCTCCCTCCCCCCCCCCCTTCCCCCCCCCCCTTTTTGCTGGACGAAAGGGCAGTTGAAGAAGGCCCCCCGCCCCCCTACCCCCCACCCCCCCCCCCCCCCACCCCACCCCCCCACCCCCCCACCCCCCCCACCCGGCCTGACAAAACGCGCCCGAAGCACCAAAGCCTTGCCTGCCCCCGCCTGGCGAACCCTACGATCAATCCAAGCCGAACCGTCTCAACCCTCACCCTTGCGCCTTGAACCTTGAAAACCCTAAACCCCAACAGCGTGAATCTTGAGCCCTAAGCCCTCAATCCTAAACTAACCCTCAACCCTAAACCATAAACCCGGAACCCTAAACCCTCAACCCAACCCTTCTTGCTTGGGGTCCAGTCACCATGCTCACGCGGATGCGCTGGGCCGGGCCGAGGCGGGTCGCGTAGCGTTAAAATTAGAGGGGCCACTGAAAATGAAGCGTGGAGAATTGCTGCTCCTTTGACAAGTCGATGGTTTCCAGCGCAAGTTTGCGAAGCCGCTCCCGCCTGCAGGTGGCAGTAGTGCACTTTGCCGTACTCTCTCGTTCCATTGTGCAAAATAAGGGATGTAGCAATGTAGCTCCTGTCTGCTGCAATCTCCTGATCTGTGGCGGGACCTGGAAGAGCAAGCGACCGAGAATCCTCGGAGAATCCAAGCAACGCCACAACGCGCCTGCCGTCCCGAACTTGTGGCCGACGCGGTTCTGGAAATCCATCTTGACAGATCACCTCGACTCAAAGTGCAATGTGCAACGATATAGAAAATATGCAGCGATCCATTTCAGCTTTGGTAACTTCAGGAGGCCTCAGCCTCAGGAGGCCTGCAAACCCAGTGTCACCGAGGTGCTCAGCTACCCAAAGCTTGAGCCAACTGCAGGCTTTGGAGCTGTGGAACATGGACTGCGCAGGCGACTTGTGGCCAGCATGTGCAGCGTGTGACTACCGTGTGACTGTGATGCTTTTGGATTTGCCCTCGCGCGGGTCACTTCCGCGAAGGCGCACCTGTCAAAGAGATGACACAATAGGGCATGACACATGACAATGACACTGTCATGAGACACTGCTTTGCTCAAACCCGATTCGGCCTAGCCGTGGTCCTGTCCAACTTTGGGATGCCTGCGAAGATGCGTCAAACCATACCCTCTATGCCCTTTGGAGCATTTTGGCATACTTCCCTGTGGCTTCAGGGGCGAGTGGGACCTGGCAAGTATATTTCAAAAAAGAAATGGCCTTTTCCAGACATGATACGTTGAACCTGGAGACCGGGTTCGGGTGATAAGCAAGGCTTCAACGACCCTATTTGCCTGTAGTGTGGCCGCCAATGCCTGCAAAAGCAGCAGCGTGGAGTGCAGCAACCGTCAGTGACCCTTGATACAACAGACATCCTGGCTTCGTACGTTTCCAAGTCATTCGTGCATCGGGCGCGCATCATGCTCAACAGCCAGGCGCCATGATTGCGAGAAATTGCGAAAGTGCTGGTTAGTTTTTTCTGAAGATGAGTGAACGAAGGGTACGAGCCCTCCGGCTCAATGTTTCGTACTGCTATCTGCGCAGAAGTTGCAGGACTAGGACACAGACTACTGTACACACACTCAAAAAAATGTTGCTCAAGGCTGTGCAATATGGCCCAAAATGAGCCTGAGGAAGACAACAAGGCAAGCAGCTTGACATGTACTGCAGCTAGACATGTACAGACACTACAGATCAACACTATTCAACACTTCTTCTCCGTTCCGGTGTGGACCGAGACCAAAGTTGCAAGTCGTTGGTGCTTACTCCGGAGCCCACGTCGACTCTTCCCTCCGCCTCCGCTTCTTGAAGTTTCTTCAAGTTGGCACCATCCAGTGTATCCAGGCTCAGGAGCCCTCTTGAGCTGTTTCTCCACCATCATTGTCTCCATCGCCGTCCCTTGCTGCGACCGAATTTCTGTTCGCGTCACAAATATATACAAAATCAATGATAACTGCTCCGCCCCAGCATTCAAGTCTCATCCGTCTTATGGAATCAATGCCAACCATAAGCTACCTTGCCAAGGCCTACAGGTCGTGCCAGCAACGGGCGTTTCTTGGGCTCGGCGCCACAGGAGCATCGGCCATTCGGCAGGTTTGTTTTCAGGTGATTCCAATGTTTCGTCATTATGCCAGGGTCAGGCTCCTTAGGAAAAAAGGAAACCGACAAGCGGCCCCCTGCCCTCGAGCCCGTGCTGCAGGTAAACAAGAAGCTCCGGGCACAACAGAGCTACGGCCACCAAACGTTTCAATGCCCGTACTATTCGAACTGTCAACGACTACGATTTTCATCACCATCATGACAGCCCAGAGACAATTCCCGAGCCTCAATCCGCAAAAAATAAGGGGCCTGCAGGCAGCGAAGAACCGCTGATGGGTTGCTGGGTTCAGGCCTCGAGGATTCGGTTCACTCCCACAGTCGCTCACTGCAAGAAACGCAGCTGGTTTGTCCATGGGCCCAGCAACAGGTCTGGGGGTGTGAACAAGGACACCTCCATACTTCCATCTTTCACTTGTACTCAAAGCACAAGGCAGCACAAAGGCAGCGCACAATGCAGCACAAGTGGCTACTCAGCGCTACTCAGGCAATACACTCGCAGGTGCAAGAACTGCCGCGACCTGGTTCACGCCCAGCGCTGCGCAAGCCTCGATTGAAAAACGTACCCCAGTAAGTTGCCTCTTGTCATCTCTTGTCTGTAGTGCTTGGGTTGCAAGTGGCAGTAGCTTCGTGCAAAGACTTGTTCAGCAATGGCTGCAGTGCCGCGTTTACTTCCGAAGGCCAGGAGGGTCTTGGCATTTCGGCACTCGCACCTTGAGGAACTGAGCGAGGCGTCCGACGGCCACAGGATTGGCCTCTCAGTACTCGGCGTGTCGGTGGAGCATCAACACTGCACGCATCTGTGTACGCCTTACTTGGTCCCCTCAAAGCGTTGGGAACGGGCAGCCCCCGAAAACATCTGACAATACCGTGAACAGCCCTTGCAGAAGGCCGCACATCCGGCAAAATGCCCTGCAGAGCCGAGGCGGCGAACGCGCCGCCAGCATGACAACACACGTCGAAATCGTATTTCAGCGCAGTGGGTTGCGGGCGAGCCTTTGACAACACATCTGGTCGCACCTTACTGAGCTCTGTGCGGCCACTGAGCAGCGACATGCTA
Organism: Symbiodinium natans; assembly: GCA_905221605.1. Lineage (NCBI taxonomy): Eukaryota > Dinophyceae > Suessiales > Symbiodiniaceae > Symbiodinium > Symbiodinium natans. Next base: position 457,279 of record CAJNDS010001046.1, read on the forward strand.
GATTCCGAAACAAGCTGCCGGCACTTAAGGTTCCTCTACGTCTCTCAGCAGCTAGGGTCCTCGCTGAGATGACCAGGGCACATAACAGCCGTCCGTCAGCGAGGTCACGCACAGTCATCTTTTCGGCATCCAAACTGCCTGCGCGTGCAAAGTGCAAAATCTCAAGATCCGTTATGTGACCGTTATGTCAGGCCGTTGTGTGTCAAAGTCTATGCACTTGGCTTGGCGGCACCAGTAGTGATGGTTGTGATGCTGTTGTGATTCACTTGCTGTTGTCGCCATGGTAAGAGTGGCGCGAGGAACGGTGACGGCGCCCTTGTTGAAGTGCAAGCACTGCAGAGCGGAGTTGATGTGAGCACCGTGGGCCAGACTTTGAGATTGGGATCTCCTGTGCCGCTGCATGATTCGCCTCTCCAAACGGCGTCTAGAACAAGCAGACCAGGATCTGGTCTCTCCCTTCTGCCTTTGGGGCATCGGGGTCGCCCCCTGCTCAGCGCGCCCCCACGCTGTTGTGGTGGCTGGTGAAAAGCGCCCACTGCCCCCTTCCCTCTCCCCCTCTCCCCCTCTCTCCCTCTCTGCCCCTCTCTGCCCCTCTCTGCCCCTCTGCCGCTCCGCCCCTCTGCATCCCTGCCTTCTCTCCCTCTCTGCTCCTCTGCTCCTCTGTCTCCGCCCCTCTGCCTCTCGCTCGCTTTCGCTCGTTCTGGGACCCCTCTCCTGGAAGCCCCCCCCTTAAACCCATACTCGTGCGATAGAGGTCGAACGAGAATGACATACCCCCGGGCCCCCAACACAAACACTTTCCAAGGGCTGTCCCATGAAGTGGCTTTCTGATATTGGTGCTGCGAACTTTTGTGTAATTCCATACACAGAAGTCTGATGAAACAGCATCGCTGTCGTTGTAGCTGACCTTTCTGTTAATCGGCCAGCATCCGCCAACGCATACCCCGTTGCACAACGCTGTGCACTTCATACATGCGATTGTGCCACTACCATGTCACGCAATTGAGCTCTGCAAGGGGCACGATATTCGCGCGCCAGCTTGTTGCGGAGGCCGGCTGTTGCCGGCTGTTCTTGCACGTTGTTCCTCTTTGGTCCCTTGAAAAGAGCTTACCACACAGTGCTCTGCTCGGGGCCTAGGGGCAACAACCCTCGAACTTGCCGTGCTTGTGCGGGTGGCAACGGTACCTGCGTTTTCAAAAGGTCGCGCTTCTCGCAGTGCACAAGTTGTAGGAAAGATCTGTCTGATTCTGTCTGTGCGTCATTGTGCGTTCACATCTGCCTTGAGCTGCACGTCGATGACAGAGCACAACCATTGCAGAACAGGCCTCGGATTCCAGGCTGATGCGGCTGATGCGTCTGCTTCTGCCCGCCTCTCACGCCCTACCTCCATGGATCCGTGGGTTGCGACGCTCGTCTTAGGCCTGCCATAAGCCCACCCTGAGCCCAAAGCACGCCGAAGACATTCCGGCTTTACTAGCTTTACGACCAAAGTCGGCATGACCTGCCTAGCTCTGAGCGGGCATGTACTTCCACTTCGTCATCTGTCTCCTCCTGAAGGCTTCTCCATTGAGAAAAACCGCGTCTTTCAGCTTACCGATCTCTACTCTGCAGGCCGCATCGGCCTACCACTATTAGCCGCTGGGGACTTCTGCGAACTGGCGAACCTCGAAGAATATCCCGGTAGCCAGGATAACTTGGAAAACCAGCAACAAACGGCCGCGGGTAAGGCGTGCTTCAGGTCCCCGATTTGTCCCCACTCCCCCTCGCTGTCTCCCTCACCCACTTCGCTGCCAATCCTGGAAGAACAAATCTCCAAAACGACGGCATATTGCTCGATGTTGTGCAATCTTGAGCCATCGTTCGATGGCGTGTCATGCTAAGGTCTTCATGAAAATCTCTGTTCCGCGTCGCATGAAATCTCTATTCCGAGACGAGAGCGCATGTTGAAGCGCTTGGCGAACCGCAGGACTTCGAAACACACCGCAATTTGCGATATTGGATTCGCAGGGGGGGCTGGGGCAACTCACCAGACGACAACGAGGCTCCTTCAATGCCCGACATAAGCTTCCACTCGTGAGATACAGCCAACACAGCCAACTGAAACGAGCCCAAGCAATGGTCAAGCTCTCCGCTGCTACTTTGGCCCTTGCGCAGATAAGAACATGGCTTTCTTCTTGATCACTATTCACAACACCGGAGTCCGCTCTTTGCTTCTTCGAACTTTCGAGACCTTAAGACCAATGCAATTAGACGACGCCGTGACGACACCGCATCCCCAGGCTCTTTACAGCATTCAGCACTCGACTCGATTAGTCTGCTGTTCTTACTGCATATGGAGCTTCTGGCAGCTTCAGTACGAATGCACGAATGCAGGTGGGCAAACACAAGCCGAAAATTGTCATCAGAGTTTGGCTGGAGGCTAAAGAGTGCAGCAGAGGCTGCTGGGGTTTCGCTACAGGCGCCTGTCAGAACGAAGGCATATATTTCTCAAGGTTGGGGGGGGGGGGGCATGGAAGTTTAGGTGGTCTGCTGATGCTCCTTTGCTGAGCGGGTTGGGGGGCATCATCGGCTCGTCAGAGCGGCTCATCGCTTCTCCCGTGCTTCTCCCGTGCTTCTCCCGTGGCCTCCCGGGGTTTTCGGGCGCCGGGACGCCTCAGCAGCAACATCATGAGCATCAGCTTGGGTCGGGGAACCCCATCTTCTTTCACAGGCTGAACGTTTGCAGCCTCGCGAATCCCCCGACAACACGGACCTGGCACCAGCTATCCCCGGCCCTTGCTCTTCTTTACGCCGCACTAAGACGACCCGAAAAAACTCGCTTTTTACGAGGTCTTCTGCCCCTGGAGCGGCTCAGACGAGAGAAAAGAGAGAGAGAAAGTGAGAGAGAAGAGAGAGAGAGAGAGAGAGAGAGAGAGAGGAGAGAAGAGAGAGAAGAGAGAGAAGAGAGAGAAGAGAGAGAAGAGAGAGAGAGAGAAGAGAGAAGAGAGAGAAGAGAGAGAAGAGAGAGAAGAGAGGGAAGAGAGAGAGAGAGAGAGTAGAGTGAGAGCAAGACAGAGAGAGCGGAGAGAGAGAGGAGAGAGGTACAAACAGCCTGCGCATGATCCGAGTTGCTTCGAACTGTCTAGAAACGTAGAACAAGTCAGCGCGGCATGACTATCCTCAGACTCTTCTTCTGACTCTTCCACCCCTGTGCGCATGCCACATTTTGAGGTGACAGAGGCACGTCAGGTTTAGTTTGTTGCCGCACATCGGACTCAGGCAGTCTGGCTGGAATCAGGTTGGCCGGGAAGCTCTGGTGCAGCCGTTGCCAGGCGCTGGCTGGCAAGGTGCGGAAGTCACCACTCCCGAAGTTGTGGCTGGGCCAGCTTGGCTTTGCAGCAGGCACGGATGGGATCAGGTTGGCCGGGAAGCTCTGGTGCAGCCGTTGCCAGGCGCTGGCTGGCAAGGTGCGGAAGTCACCACTCCCGAAGTTGTGGCTGGGCCAGCTTGGCTTTGCAGCAGGCACGGATGGGATCAGGTTGGCCGGGAAGCTCTGGTGCAGCCGTTGCCAGGCGCTGGCTGGCAAGGTGCGGAAGTCACCACTCCCGAAGTTGTGGCTGGGCCAGCTTGGCTTTGCAGCAGGCACGGATGGGATCAGGTTGGCCGGGAAGCTCTGGTGCAGCCGTTGCCAGGCGCTGGCTGGCAAGGTGCGGAAGTCACCACTCCCGAAGTTGTGGCTGGGCCAGCTTGGCTTTGCAGCAGGCACGGATGGGATCAGGTTGGCCGGGAAGCTCTGGTGCAGCCGTTGCCAGGCGCTGGCTGGCAAGGTGCGGAAGTCACCACTCCCGAAGTTGTGGCTGGGCCAGCTTGGCTTTGCAGCAGGCACGGATGGGATCAGGTTGGCCGGGAAGCTCTGGTGCAGCCGTTGCCAGGCGCTGGCTGGCAAGGTGCGGAAGTCACCACTCCCGAAGTTGTGGCTGGGCCAGCTTGGCTTTGCAGCAGGCACGGATGGGATCAGGTTGGCCGGGAAGCTCTGGTGCAGCCGTTGCCAGGCGCTGGCTGGCAAGGTGCGGAAGTCACCAGCGCTGAGCTGCGTAGCTGGGTCATCAGGGTGTGGCTCGTGTGGAGCCGATGTGGCCGTGATTTCTTTGCAAAGCAAATCTCGAGCTGCTAGCTCCTCAAGGCCTGCGCCCACCAGATCTCACGAAACAGTCTTTGACAAGTCTTGTGACAAAGTCTAAGACAAGTACAATCCGAGGTGCGCCTTTCAGCACCGAGAGCCGGCCGCGTTCTCTTGCCAGGTCCAAAGCTGATTGCCCGGACCTCGGAGAGAGCTGTAGAGAGTGGAGTGGAGCGTAACGCAGCATAACATTCTCAAAAGGAAGAAGCAAAAGCAAAAGCAAACGAATCCAAAAACATCAAAACAACATCAAGACCATCATCAGGTGCCAAGCTTGTTCCTGGCCCTCAGGACATCAACGCCCGCCGCCGCCAGGGCATCAATCTGCGGAGGCACGTTTCGAATACAACACTGAAAAAGCCGCAGACTCAGCCGCTGAGTGTGGAGAGGCGGAGGGCAGGCTGCTGTTGCGAGAGGTGTTCAAAGTGTTGTGGGCCGACAAGGTCCGCCCTTTCTCAAAACGGAGACACAGGGCTCTTTGCAAGCATAGCTGGCATAGCACGTAGAACAACGTAGAACAACGTAGAACAACGTAGAACAACGTAGAACAACGTAGAACAACACGGGGCCCCAGTCCGGAATGCAGATGGCTCTGACGAGTCGGCGCTCGCGGTGCTTCCACTTTCTGCTGACATCTGAAGCCGCGGCGTGGTGGCCCCACGGGAATGCGGAAGATGCGGAAGATGCAGAGAAAATGCGGAAAATGCGGAAAATGCGGGGAAAAGGGGGGAAATGCAATTCTCAAGTTGTCAAGCGCCTGGACCATGTCGTCCTTCATGACTGCCCGGATCACCTCCATATCCCTTGCCTTTTGGGGCAGCTGAGGGATGGCAACTCCCACGCCGCAATTGCCAAACAGAGACCTCGTCTGCTGGAGGCCTTTCTGGAGGCCTTTCTGGAGGCCTGCCCCACAAGGCGCTTTCAGAGGCATCGCTCCCGCCTGCACCCCTCAGGCGCCGTGTTTTCCGCCTTGAGCTGTGAAGCAAGTCTCCTCTGCCTTTGCCCTGTGACTCTTTTCCGTGCTCCTCTTTGGTGCCGCACCTTTGCCGAAGGGAAACACGAGAATGCACTTGAATGCACTGTGTGAGCGGTGAGAGACAAGTTTAAGAGAAGAGAGAGAAAAGAGAAAAAGGAAGGGCAGGAAGGGTGAAAAAAAGAGAGAGGGCGCAAGAGAGTAGGGCGGGGGGAAGAAGTGTGCGCAACTCTCGCCTCAGGAAAGCCAGGACCTCTTTCTTCCCGCGCTCTCGGGCCAGCTGTAGCGGCCTCTCGCTCTGAACTCTGTATGCAAAAAAATAGAGATGGAGACAGAGACAGAGATGGAGCGAGAGAGAGAGAGAGAGAGAGCGATAGAGACAGCAGAATTCGCAAATCAAGCAAAGCAAATGAAAAGAAAAAGTACTTCAATTGTCAAGAGATTTCTGAGCACCCACGCGTCTGTTGAGCCGAATTTTTGACGGCCCAAATGTCGACACCAGACCTTTTGACTCACGGAGTGCACAGCAACTGCACTGTAAAGTAGCACCGGCTCAAAATGCTTGAAAGACCGGCATCTGGCTTCTGTATCTGCTGAATGGATGCCACATCGTCGCGGATCACAGCCTAAGTATGCTCAGATCTTCCCAGGAGCACGTCGCAGTGAACTCGGGGCACCGGACGCGGAAGAGTTCCTTTAGGACCTCCTTTTGGCAACAAGCAAACCTCGCAGCCCCAGATGCCCGTGATTGCCCGTGTGCGCAGGGTCCTTGTCTTCCATTGCTAAAGTGGATGCAGGACAGACGCCATCGAGGGCAATGAATGCAACTTCAAAACTTGATCTGTCCACAAATATTGCACAAACTGTTTCGCGTGCTGCCTGCGTTGCTGGATGGAGCTGCAACTCACCTGTAAATGTGATACACGCCAACATGCTCTGCGGTTCCTGGTGGCATTTGCTCGTGTGCAAATGTGTGCAAGATCCCAATGGACAAGGCCAAGGCAAATATTCAGAGGCCGGGCACATTTGCTAGTCACAGTCACTCGGCGTGGTGAAGAGCTTGGATTGACACCGTCGGCGCCGGCGTCAACTCACCGTGCTTGAAAGCTATCAAAGCGAAGCCAACACCAAACCATATTTGCGAAACCAGCATCCACCACCATGTCTTCAACATACCCCCTTTCGTTTCACAAGCTCGACCTCTGAGTCGTGAATTCGGCAAAGTGCCAACGCTTGCAGAAGCCTTGCGAAGACCACGCTATACAAACTCCTTCTCTCAAAAAAGTCACTTGTCAAAAATCGCTTGGCGACCCTCGCAACTACCTTGTTGCCGCATTGCTCAATACCCACACGCTGGTGAATATCACGCGCTTGTGTGGGTGTGGGGGGGGGGGGGGGTATTCAAAATGATTACGAGCGAGCCGAAGTTGAGGATAGTGATTTTGAACTTTCTGAGAGAAAACAAAGAGGACGAAGCGTCCGAACTTACAAGGTTCACCCAAAAAGTGACAGATCTCGCTAGCACCGAACGCAGCACCATTTAAAGAGAGACGGCAGAACATTGTTTGGGTATGGCAGCAGGCGGCATCAGACTGCAATTTCAACAACACAGCGTTCAGGCGCTTCACAGCTCTGAGCGAGATGCTGCTGCTATATAAGCTGCTGTGTTAATGCTCGTGCATGTGATTCAGTGCACTAAAGTGCTCACCACGAACAACAGCTTGTGTTCGTCGGCAGCGAACAAGCTTCTCTCAAGATCCTTCGTGCTCGTTGGGAAGCTCATGGCAAGGACATGGGTCATTCAGAAGGAGTTTCATATAGCTTCATTCATGTCATGCATTTCATTCATTTCAGTCGGCATGGAGCGAGATCTGAGGTCCCTAAGACAACATTACTTAAACCATATCCCACCTGTTGAGTGCGCGATAATGCCTTAGCAGGGGCTTGCGCTCAGTAGATGCCGTTCTACAGAAAGTGAATAAATCGTATGACGCGGCGGGATGCCGAAATTTTCGAAACATTCTGTGCTCTGTTTTCCCTCGCCCTTCGCGCACGTTTCAGGGGATCCTGATTGAGAAGCTCCTGCCCTTGCTTGCTCTCGTGTCAGCAACCCCTAGCTAGCGGGCGAGTGTGCATGCTCGTCATTCCGCTCGCGACTTTTACTCTCAAGTGAATTTCAATGATAGCAAACAACAACAACGACAACGGAATGGGATACACATGGATACACAATTGGGCAGTTTGAGTTCTGTTGCGCGGTGATGTGCGGTGGAAGAAAGTTGGGCATGGGGTGTTGGCTCACTTTCAAAACAGCAGTAAGTTGTTCAACACCTGGCGAGGTGCGCTTGTAAGCTCAACGTTTTCCATGGTAGCGTGAGGCTCGCGGAGCCTCATGGCACCAGCTTCAAATTGACAAAACCATCTAACACTCATGAGGCAAGCGTCAGATATTCATTGAGGAACCACAAAGGCAGATACCACGAAGGCCTGGCAGGGTTGCAGGAAAAACGCACAGAACCGCCAATCCGTTCACTGCGTACAAGACATGGTGGCATATGACCAATGAGCGTTGCATAGGCTATGCAGCAAAGCTCCATTATTTTGATGGAACTTGCATGCGATGCGAGCCAAACCTGTTAACAGCGGAGAGAATCCACGCGCAATGCACGGGCATTCTCAACTCGAGAATGTTGGAAGTTCGGGAAACATGCTTCGCGATGACTTTGCAATCGATCAGCAAATGGATCTGGTCACCAAACACGCTTGAGCTCGCAAAAGGAGTTCCAGCGCACGAGCTCTGAGGACCCGATCTCTTCGACCTTGGAGTCCTGAGAAAGGAACCGGTGGGGGGGGGGGGCCGGCAATTCGTGCAGATCGAGAAACAGAAAACACTTAAGTCAAATTGGAGCCCACTTGTGACAATCTGACGCATGTCAAACAAAAACGCGAAGAAGAAAGAGTTCTTGAGGGGATGTTTCCTCTTGGCGAATGAAGGATGCCCGCGAGACAGCAGCTGAAAGTCTGGCGCCGGGCAAGACAGCATAGGACTCGGCCCAATCGCCTTCCCCTGCAAGGCGTCCCAGGTGTCCATTGCCTTCGCCCCAGCCACAGTCGGCATCGTACCAATCACCGGAGTAACGGGGTTTCCAAGCTTCAGCGGTCAACAGGGCCAAAGGCAGGACCTCGAAGCAGAGGAGGCAGGCATAGCAAAGGCTCGCTTCGTCGGACCGCAACAGTCCCCTTTGCATCACGAGGCCCATGACCAAGGTTTGCAAACACGTGATGGTCACCAGGGCCTGTCCACAGAACAGTCCGCACAAGAACCCGCCCCAATGCACGCCGAACGCACGCACGCACACCCGCACCCACAAACACAACACACGCACGCACCCACGCACCCACGCACGCCCGCACGCCCGCCCGCACGCACGCGCACGAACACACACGCACACTGATGCAAGAACGCACTCGAAAGTTGCAAATGCACTCATGTCGGACGCACATGCACTCACTCATGACAGATGCACACGACGCAGAACCGATGCATATGCCCTCACGCTCTTCACTGTCTAACACCTGATTTGTTAAACCCTCATGGAACACAACGACAAATGTCACAACCGGCCTGAAACTGGAAAACCTGGTTTAGTCAAAACGAAAAGGGCCCGACTTTTGTTGTTATGGCATGCCAGCTACATCCGCAGATGTCCAGGCACTGCCATGGCAGGTACGTTTGCCTGGGGTGTGGGGGGGAGCTTCGTTGGGGTGAAGAAACCAGCTAGATCATCGTTGTATAGCTTGAGGCTTTCGGCTTGTTCATCGTGAACAGGGTGCAAGTCGAAGAACTGCTTGATGTGATTCAGGAGTGTGAATACATCGCCAACAACTGCAGCCTGTGGAAATGCCTTGGTGACGATCAGAAACATTACCAAGGAAAAGGCTTCGATGCCAGGCCGGGGAGATTCGTTGGCAAAGGCAAAACACCTGCGTTTCTGAAGGTGTTCTCCAGCATTCGATCGTACAGCACTGGACAGAAACTTAAAATACACCCTGTATGACCCAGCCATGGTGGGCCTTTTTCATTTTTCTGTACTTGAGTCCACTGCGCGTGACCCCGACTGCTTCGCTTGATAGATGGTGTGGCTGATAAACGGCTCCAACGACTCAGGATCTGGAACTGGCATCTTGTTGTCTTTATGCCATCTCCGAATAGCCCGGCTCAATTGAGCAGATAGCCTATCGTTGATTTTCTGCATGTTGAGGTCAGAGACTGGGATTGCCATGTGACTTTCAAAGACGTGCTCAGGGTATTGGTCTTGATTCGGCAATCCGTTGAAAGTTGTTGGAGATAATTTCGAGGATGGGGGGTGTCTTCGATGGATAGCCTTGGTGCTCGGCATATGCAAAGGTGGCAACTCAGCCTTGAACAAAGCCACTTGTTGCCGAAGGTGGTCCCGAAGATCTGATGTGTGATCTGTGCGCCAACCACGGGTCGGGCCGCGGAAGGGAGTTGCATGTTGCGAGCCTTGAAAATACGCTTCAACGCCGAAGTCACGGGGGTCTTGAACTGCACAGGCAGATTTCGGCTCAGTCTGAGTAGGCAGAACAAGCTGCGGTATCTGGAATCCAGTACTGCCTGTGTGGTCGTTCTTCCCAATGAGCGTTTTTCCAACTCGAAGTTGTCCATGAAGACGCTGTAGGAAGGTTCCTGCGCACACTCCGGGATGTAGGTCCATGCCGTGCCGGCCGACATCACTTCTTGCACACTCTATGTGGAAATCTAGATTCTGTAGTCAATCTGATAATCATCTCAAAAACTAAAAATTAAATAATAGAACGCGCATTATAAATCAATGTAATTTTCTATCAAGGCTTTATGCATAGTAATGCTTTTCCAGGCTTCATGGAATTCATCTTCTGCTGCTGGCTGCAAATTACGTTCAGCATCATCATCAGCAGGTACAGGGAACTGGCCAAGTTCCCCTTCCCATCCATACCCACAGCTGCGTTGAGGTTAGCCAGAGGCATCCCGGGGAAGGTGCCATGGCAAGTGGGGCAATCCAGGAAAGGGTGTAGTGATGGCAAAGAACTTCACGAATGGAAATTTGTATGAAATATTTCCTCAAACCTAGCATGTTCTACCACTTCGACACATGCACAAGTGGACACCTGCTCCGCACAGTCTGGACTCATGTTGAATCTGACATGCTCTACCACTGCTGCACGTTGACATGTGAACAAAGAACATGCACCACTGCTCAGCACATCACACTCGCACGCTTCAATGCAAAGATGTCTGCTCCGTACATATTCATGTCATGCATTCATGCTCTGCCGTTCATGCTCTGCAATTCAGACTCGACCTTCGGAAGCATGTAGCACTCTCTCCCTATGTTCTTCACAACATGCTCCGAACCTTCGCGTTGTCATCGTTCATGTCCAAGTGTAATCCATGAACATGCTCACGCAACTCTGCTCAGCTATTCCACTGTCCCTGCTCTGCAAACTACAACTCAAGACGTTCAAGCTTGATGGGCTCGAGGTCTTCATGACATGTTCACGGCTCAAAGTGTTCATCCATATTCAAATACCAAATGCTCAAAACGAAAATCACGTTCTTGTAGAAGTGGTTGAAGCAACAGCGATGATGCACCATACACAGCTTGAGTTACAGGACATCTATAACCATCACTGGAGATGGCGTCCCATCTCCATATCACTGTGCACTGAGAGCGTCTTCGTTGGCAGGAGACTCTCAGGCACACTCCTGCCCCCTGCTGTTTCCGAAACATAGAAGCGTATTCCCATTTGACTGCCAAGCTTTGCACACGTTTTCACCTCATTCTGCAGTGCTTGTTGACGAACCCGCATGTGGGGATGGTACGATAGTACACGTTGTGTCGCGTTTGTCGATGCCACTACTTCACGATCTCGTCCGAGTGGAGGCTTATCCGCGTTGTGCAAAATTATTCAGGTCCTCCTTCCGTCACTGCGAGCTCCTGCTGCATGTCCCCGGTTAGCTTGTCGAGGTCCATCTCAGTGCAGGAGCCGTTGTCCATGATGAAGGAGCGTAGCGTGCGGTGTACACCATTCTGTTGTAAGGAGTCAAGGATGTCAGACACCTCCCCGTAATTCATGAAGGTCACGTCGCCCATGATGAACGAGTAGTACCATGTTCTGATCCTATCATGGATATTGAAGAAGCCGAGTACGCGGGCTAGTCGAGTGGGCGCTTGGCGATGGATCAACTCAACAAGCTGGAGCATATGGCTAGTTTTTGGCCACGCCGTGTGATGGTTTATGGCGTGGACGTAGTTCAGCATCACCATGCAATGTAGGTGTCCGGTTTGGTACTGCTCCGTCACCTCCGGTGTATGGCGACACGTAGGCCGAGAATGTCTCGAAGTGTGTGGTACTGTTTTTCGAGTTGCAAATCTTGCGTGGTAATGTGCTTGTAGGGTATCTCGACCCCTGGCTGTTGTGGATTAGTAAGCTCACGGTGTCCTGCTACCATGTTCTTGTTCTTCCACTGAAACGCAAGGACTGTGGGCCACGCTGCTCTATGATCACGCACTGGAAATGTCTGGCGCGTGGGGTAGGGTAAGACGTGCATGAGGTCGTAAAAGTCTCTGGGAAAATCTTCTTTTCGTAGGAGGAACTTGAACGCAACGCAGTCCGGTTCTCCAGCTTTGATGTTCTGAGTCATGTTGAAGACTGCTTTGTTTACTGGTCGTAATGCGCGTGTCTGGTATCGCTCGAGGTAGAAGCCTTGAATTAGCGCGGCGTTCAGGTTCAGGTACTTGACGACGGGGTGGCATCTGGGCGCAAATACCACGCCCTTGCTGGACGTCCTCTTGGTTGCGTAGCTGGGCCTCGAGAGGAGGGTAGACTCCAAGCGTAGTGGATTGTCTGCTTTGTCGAAGTTCTTGCAAGTACGACTGGATCTCTGTTCTGGACCTGTGTTCCAGAGTGTATCCGACCCCGTTGTCCATGAAGATGAATCTGTATCGTGGGAGGAGGAATTGTAAGGCTTGCTCCATGGTGACGACGTTGGTTGCAGCTGACTATCAAGCAAGAAGTAAGAGCAAAAAGCATCGGATTTGACTGACCAACAGACATTCCAATCTACTTGCAACGCGGGCAAGCGTGTAGCAATACCAGTGGTTGACAACTGTGTCCCATGTCATGCTCAAGAAAGTCGACAGTAACTATGTGCACTTGACGCTCTCACAACGACATGTGACACATTGCACTTGAAGCCTGAAGCATGAATGGTCCGCAACACGCATGTCAGGCACCATGTGGGAAGGTCAGCAAGTTGCTATGACTGTGAGACATCACACGTACAGGCTACCCTTCACTGGTACACTGAAAGATCTGGATGATATGCATCTGCTGTCGTCGGTAACGGGTAGCTGATCGTCAGGATGTTATACGTTGCTGAGGGAAACCTCTGCACTCGTGTCCAACCGGACGCCGTTGATGATGTGTGGTTTTGCCAGGGTTCTGCTTCCTCTGCCGACTCAACCTCGTCGTCAAAATAGTAGTCGTTGTGAAACGGGTTGGGATGCCGTTGTTGGCTGTTTTTCTTCGTCGATCAATGCCATGATAAGCCGGTAGTGTTGCGTGATCCACTCTTTGACATTATCACGAAGTGGCTGGCATTGTATGTTGCACGCCGCATGGTGCATCTCGGCCCGTGTGAAGTCTGCACTGAACAAGTCATGCGTCAGACGCCACGCAGCTCGTCCTGGAGAGAAAAACTTGATGGTGTGGATCACCATGTGGATGTCCCCAACGGACAGTGTGTTGACCCTCATGCATGACGAGTTTTTGGCTCTCCAATGTTTTAACTTGGCGTCGACAGCAAAGAGTAGTTTGTGGATGCCGTGGAGCTCAGGCGCCAAGTGTTCGACGAACTCTTCGTGGGGTGGGGCTGTTGGTTGATGACAGCCAAGACTGCATTCCACTCCATGTCCTGACGTTGAACGCGCGGTGGTCTTGGCTTGGGCATCTGAACATACAGGACGCGTCCATCTGGTAGGGGAGGGAGCGTTACAGTCATGTCCTGCAGGCATACCTCTCGCTGAGGTAGAAGAAGCGTCTGGCCGCACGGGCTAGATGGACTGTGAGCTCACACCATGAGGAGGTTGTCATTGCATGACTTGCTCTGGCATTGCGCGTGAAGGCGATGTGGGCAATGCGGGGCACGCAGAATGCTACTCCCGGTCGTGGGGCATCCTCGGAAAAGGGGCGAGCGAAGCAACCTGGCCAATGTTCATCTTGGTGTTGATCTTGTTGTTGATGTCCTGGTAGATAGTCTTGGAGAGCGGTGACAAAATTCGCCGGGTGGCTGGCGTAAATGAGGACAGAAGTGCCATGGTACTGCCCGATGGGATAAATATGTCGTCGAAGTTTTTCTTCTGTGGTATTTGACGAAGTGCGGAGTATGCGATGGCGTTGTTGATGCGAACGTACCCTCCTCGGTATTCCTCAAAGTAAGCTGAATGGACGACTTTGTGAATCCTGACTTTTTCTTGATAACGCACGCCCATGCGGTGGTATGTGTCGTCGACGTAGTTGCGCAGCCTGGATGAAACTCGATAGTGACGATGGGGGTCTTCTTCCAAGTGAGCCGTTTCAAGCTCGTAGTTGTTCGTGAAGATCACGTAGATGGGTTCCGTGAAGAAGTCCAGAACATAGCTCCACATGATGCTCGTGAATGCGCTCTACCCTATCATGACTGCAAAATTGGCATCTACGCCAGCATGCAGTGCATCCCTACGCCATGCTGTGTGAAACTTCATGGAGCCACTATGCGCCTCTTTGCTTCCCGCACGGTACGTAGTGCTGTGTTCGGTCGACTGTTTCGAATTTGAAGTGAAAAGAAAGATGCGGTCGTCACTTCGTCATTATTGATGTCCTCTGATGGCTTCATAGGTTACCTGGTGTTCTTCTGTTGAACTTCAGGTCCTGTTTGTTCTTCTCGAAGCTCTTGGTGATCTGGATCGGCGAGTTGTAGATGTGGAGGTGGTTCTGGGGTAGTAGAGGTTGATCGCGACGCCTAAGATTTCAGCATTCTGCGAGTCAATGATGCTTTTCTCTGAGTGGGAGAAGATTGTGGCGTGGGTTTGGTCGTAATTGCGAAGGTAGGCCTCCACGAGCGCCTTCTGCGTTGTCCATCCTCCGCCTCCATGTTTGAGATGATTTCGACACGCTGCACCTGATTTGACTCTTCCAAAAATGGTGTACCCGGCGCTGATGGCGTTGTCGGCGGGTCCAGCCTTTGCCTTGGGGATGCGCAGTGCTTTCTGGAGGCTGGTGTTGCATATGCCAAGTTGGCGGTTGTCTGGCGCATAGTCTTGGTGAAATCCGTTGAATCCCCGACGGGGTAGGTATGCATCTTCGAAGGTGAGGTCGGCGTCGTTCCAGTTGGCGCGCTCCCAGTTTGTGGGTCGAATGAATCCTTCACGTCTTCATCCGTGGCGTGGGTCCAGTAAGCGCGACGCACGCCTTTGCGGGATAGTGGTAGATCTCATGTCTCGTCTTGTGGAAATGGCGGGAGTGGAATCACGAGGACCTGCACCAGGGGGTATTTGTCTCTGTCAGCCTTTCCACTGTACGGGTCGCACTCCAAGCGGTGAGGATCTTGTAGAGCTCGATGATAGATGGTCCCGAAATTCTCGCGCTCCTCGCGTGTGAACTTTCGGTGATTGTGATGTGACTCAACGCGCGATGCTTCTGAAGCTGCTCTGGTTGGAAAGTGGTCTAGCATGTGGGGTTTTGATGCTGCGCGTGGTTGATCGGGGAGTTCGAGATCCGCTCCTGCTTCTTGGTCTGTTGCCCCCTACGTTGATCAGGTAGCTGATTGGAGCCAGAGGCCTGCTGGTGTACCATGGGAACGATCTGCTTGACGATGTCCGCGAAACAGCTGAAGATCTCCCTGAAGTCCGATATGGATGCCGATGGTGTAGGAGCGGAACGGGTCGATGCGTAGACTTCTGGTGGGTCTTGGCTACGAAGATCTTCTTCTGGACGGGGAACTTGTTGAAGCTGTTCGTGCATGGTGTGGGCCGGTTGAGCCGCCCGGGTTTCAGCCTGGTTCGGTGGGTGAGGCTAGTGTTGAAGATGAAGATACGTCGATCCTGGAAGGTGTTCTGGTAGCGCACCTGGAAGTTGTGGATCTTGAAGACCTGGAGGTTGTGAGTCCGGTCTATGTTTTGGCATGAGATGCCGCATGTCGGATGCCTGCGTGGGATTATGAATCATGTCATGCTGCGTCGGCCGTTGGTGCTGGCGCTGATCTGGAGGTGGAGGGGGATGATGTTGTCTTTGTCCCTGAAGAGCCATCTCCTGCGCTCGGTTGCTCATGTCTTGCTCCCGTTGGTGAAGTGCTGGTGCAGGTGACGGATGAGCCGCGTGTGGTGCTCGTGGGCCCTGTTCGGGAATTGCTCGATGTAGATGAGGATCTTGAGGCTGTGCACTGCGGGGGTCATGGTGTTGCGCTTGCGCCGTGGGTTGCCGCGACACTGGTCCTTGTTGATATGGGGGAGGAGGCTGTGGATGGCGATGATGAAGTTGTCGAACGTCTTGAAGTGGTAGCTGAGGGTGACGAACTTGAGCAGGAGGTCGTGGGTGTTGATGAGGATCTAGACCTGGACCTGGACGAGCATGAGGCATGCGTTGATTGCCTACACCTGGGCGCTGGTGTGGATATTGTCCATGGTCTTGTGGACGAGCTGATTGTCCTTGAGCTTGTTGCCATGAAGCTTGAGGAACCTGTTGCCACGGACGATTGCCTTGTTGAACTGCCAAGGTGAACGATGGCGGCTGAGCGGCATGTCCTTGAGGTCTTTGCTGAGCGGGCATGTTGAGGACTTGGTCGGACGGCGCTTGATGCGTACCTGGCATCTGCCACGTGGGTTGATACGGGGCCATCGGCGTAGATGGCAATGTGGCGGGTCGCTGTGTCGAAGAAAAAGGTGGAGGAGGTTGCCCTTGCCGACTTGGATCGTTCCACGCTCCCCTGTTTCCATCCATGGATGCTGCGTCGAGTGGCAGTTCACGATCACTGCTGCTCTACGCAAATGTGAGTTAACCGCTACGGCCGCAAACACAGCCGAAATGAAAAGAAGAATGTTGCCAATCATGCCGGAGGCTTGGTCACGTCTCCTTAAACCAAATCTGAGAACATAAGGCACGCCGGCCTTCTTGCCAAGCATCGTCGGTATCCACATTATTGGACCCAGCATGTTACTAATCCACGAAAATGAGTAACCCTCTTCATTCTCACTCGCCAGGTGAGTTAAGTTTTGTGAGTACCCTATGCGTCCTCACCCAAGTGAGGACTAACATAGGCAGCATTCACGCGTAGGAGCGAGGCTCCACCTACACCCGCAGCCCCAGGCACTGGGCGGGCTGGTTGTATCACACACTTTTTGCTCTAGTGTTTGGCATGGACTGGTTGATGGTGATGCTCTGAAAGTAGATATGCTCTAGCAAGCCACCGAGGACTGGTTAATAGGTATCAAGGATTAGCGCCACTCCTACTTCTGAGGGAGGCGCGAGCCGAGCTCAGCGTGGCCCAGCAAATGATTCCCAAAGCCCCCGACCCCACTCATCAGCCTGCGGCGGACGAGCTGCCAGAGTCCACGGGGCAGGAGACCCCTGACTTCACTACAACCTCTGGGAGCTGCAGCCGGGCTAGACGACACTCTAGAGTTGGGCAGGATGAGCGAGGAGTAGACCGGGGGAGGCAGAGTTGAGTTAATCACAACCCCGCACCGAGGGTGGGGAAAAACTATGGTGTTTAAAGAGCGCCTTTAGCGCACACCAGCGCAGCTCACGCAGGCGCACACAGGAGAACAGAGGGTGCACACAAGCGTACACAAGCGTACACAAGCGCACACAAGCGCACACAAGCGCACACAAGCGCACACAAGCGCACACAAGCGCACACAAGCACACGCGCGCACCCACCCGCCCGCCGCCCGTCCACCCACGCATGCACGCACGCCACCCGACACGCCCGCCCGCACGTCCGTCCGTCCGCCCGCCCGCAGGCACACGCACACCCTCACGCATGCTCTCACGCACGCTCTCCCGCACGTTGTTGCCCACGCGCACTCACACGCACGCTGAAACGTGCACTGACACGCACATGCTAGGTGCTGGTTTCGCACCCGTTCTGCCAAGTCCCATCAGGTATCAACAAAGCACAAGGCGCCTTGACCCCGAGGAACTTGAGAACCGGAGCAAAGCCCTGCAGCTGCAAGATCTCGTGGAAGCCATGCTCGATGGCAATTAAGCTCAAGATCGCCTCAGAATGAACTCTCAAATGCTCTCCACCGCATGAACAAATGAACCAATGAACCCGATGTGTCTTGGCCCCTTCAATCCATCCCAAAATTCTTCATTAACATCTCGTTTAACCAAAGCAAGAGGAGACAAATGGAAGCACGGCTATAAGCGCCACAAACAGAAGGCTATGTCCAGGCGTCTATCGTCGATGTCATGAAGGCTGCACCGTCCATGTGTGGGAGCAGCTGCAAGGCCCACGGCACTGCTTCGCTCAAGTTGATGTGAAAGGGTGCATCAGCAAAAAAGGTAATTGTCAACGCAAACCTCAGGCGAGACAGGCGTTCTTGCGTTGGCAGCCATGCCGCAATGCCGCAATTCCGCAATGCCGCAATGCCCTCCCAGGGCGCAACAACTTGCCACCATGTGTCAGAGATTTGACTGCGCATGTGTACACAAAGATCTTGACACCTCGGCAAGGCAAGGTGAAACAAAGTGAAAACAGTGTGAAACAGTGTGAAAACGAGACGAGGTCTCAAGTTGACAAGGGCAAACCAGGTCTCCAAAACTCGACACCTCTATCCTGCCTCTATCTGTGCTAAAGCGGCCGATCCCTGTCGTCACCTCTAGGGGCCGGAAGAGGAAACGCTCGGGATCGCGGAAGATTAGCAACCTCGTTTCTGCTTTTGCACTGCATCAAACTGCACTTGAAGCCTGTTCTTTGACTGCATGAACGTGGTGGTCGCGAGATGTCTACAGATGTCTACTCTCTGCCAGCTGAGCACGCGCCACAACATGACCACACAACCACTCCCACGACGGGCCCTGTGACAGCTCCCTGCAATGTGCTCGTTGCCGTTAAACCCGCGCATCATCTGCCTCTACCTCGTCGTCATGCCCTGACCCCGTGCGGCCACGGTCGCTTCCTTTCCCGCCCCTTTGGATCGCGGAGACTGGCTCCGCTACAGATATGAAATTTTTCAAGGCCTTGGCCCACAAAGGGTTCGGGTTTCTCCCACATCGTACAAACATGGGCCACCAGGCTGGGGATTTCAGCCGGCACTTTTCGCATATGTTTGCACTGACATTTCATGGATCCTGGGGTATACAGTGTCGGCTATCACACTGCCAAGAGGCAGTAGTAGATAAAGTAATCCTAGCTCGCTGTGGCTGTCGCGATGCATCTTCATCCTGCACTGTCACCCCGAACTCAGGTGGACTCATTGGATCCGATCACGCCATCACCATCCACCACCCAGGTAACAAGGTCCACGCACGAAGACCACTAAGACCCTCGCAGAACTCGAGGATACCCTCAGTGTCCAATTCTCCGGCACTGTTGATCCGTCGTGGCGAGTATACTCTTTTTCCCACTCCACGAGGAACCGGACACACGTGCTGGCTATTCATGGGTGATGCACTACGACGACCCCTGCCAAGAAAATCACATGGCCCGTCGCCAGAGTCGCCAGACCTCTGGTGCCGACTGTCAGGAATGGCGCGGAGTGACCCTGCACACTGCGTTCAACACTTTCTGCACGCAGCAGATAGACCCAAGGCCTGCGGTGAGTTTAGCGACACGCTCATGTGAGCTTCAAGCTTAGACTGTGAAGGGCCATTGCAGGCGTGCATCAACACATATCTCCCTCGCAAACAGATGAGTTGGCAACTCGAGCTGAGTGTGCATGCAGTGTGCATGCCGTTTGCATACAGCCCGCGTGATGCGTGCATGATTTTGCTGAGTAACTTGGCATGCTCGCTCTCTGGCATGGTCAAGGACCGCCGCAGCAGAGGAATCTCCTGGCCTGAAGCCGCATGTCTACACGGTTTGCACGTGTAGGCACTATGTAGGCCATGTAGGCCATGGCCACAGAAGCTGCAGCACGGAAGAGAACGCCAAGCTACGGATCTGCCGCCGCACTCGCATGAGGCAGAGGCGACCAAAGTTGTAAAGCGCCCAAGCTTCATACAAGTCTGCCAGCTCCAAATTCGTGCCATAGCGCTCCTGGCATGGCACACAATGGCACAGGCACCACAGGCACGTGGCCGAGTCTTGACATCCATGCATCATCATGCATCCATGCTCACTCTCCTGCGTCAGGTGGCGGAGTTGATCTTTGGAGACATCTATGCCTTTGAAATCCCGGAAGACGCTTCCGGTCAGCAGCAGCAGCATTTGAATCACGCAGTCCAGCGCAAAGACACCATAAATCCTCAAAACTTCCAGGGCTCAATGTTCAGGGATGTTCAGGGCAACTAGAAGATCCAAAGAGTGACACCGAGGAAACTGAGAATCTGGCAGCGGCATGGTGGCAACTTGCATGGCTAGGTCATGCGAGTGCGAAGGGTACCAGCGCAGACTCTTGTCGAAAGTTCGTTCATTAGCAACGTGGTGTCGCCACAGATGGCGAAGTGTCACAAGAGAGGTCACAATCGTGACAGGCGGGCAGGCGAGCGCCATCCATCGCAATGGGCTGAAGATCGCTCCTTCTTCTCGCCGCACGCCACATCGGAAACTTGACGGATCAAGCCAGTTGCTTGCCTGTCAAGAAATGAATCCTTTGCAGACACTTCACGGTCATGCAACTCATGTGCAGAGCCTGCATCAAGTGCCATACACGTACAAGAGATTCACAGAGAAGGAAGACGAAGACGGAGTGGAATAAGACATACCTCCGAGCAATCGGCAAGTTTAGTTGCATGTTGTTGCCCTCGCGCTTGCCCTTAACGACAACCCTTGTAGTTCCCACACATCAAAGTGTAGATAGTGACTCATCATGGTGGTGGGATGGTCAGCTCGGGCAGCTGTAATTGTTTGTGCGCAGTCAAGTCTCAACATGCTTATGCGACTTATGCGACTTATGCGCATTTCTGCATTCTGAGGTGCGGCTGGATCAATAGCGGCAAGGGTGGTGGCAAGCGAGAATGGATAAATCGCTGCGCAGAACGCGTGTTGCATAGCCTTCACCGGTGCCAGGCAATTGCAGCATACTAAGCGCGAAGCCTACAGCATCCTGCAGCCCCACCTTCGATGAACATGGTGAGCTGCAAACACCAAGACTAAGCGGGCTCTCATCACTCCTGGAGCCAAAACTGCCGTGCCTGGCTGAGACACGAGAAGCTCACAAGATGCAAACAGCAACAGATAGCAACAGCGTCATGCTGTGCTGAGACCAGGGCCATTATGGGCCATTCAGGAAGGCGAACGGAGGCCTCATCCCAACAACAAAAAAGAAGCCAGCTGTTCTCTGTCACTAAACTGTTCACTGTCATTCACTGTCAGTGTGTGCTGTGTCTTTCTCTCGCTGTAGGAACACAACGCTACCCGCACTGGCTCTAGTTTCGGTCTTCCTTTTTGTTTGCAGAGGGGGATGGGTTGCCCCCCACGCGCACAACGCGGTTCGCAGTCTAGCACCTGGAGATTTGAACGAAAACAGGGCCCGGCCTGCAGTGTCAAAATTGCAGAACGAAACATATTTCGTCCTTTCGTCCCTTCGAGTTCAAGTTCTTGGGCATGCCCGAATAAGCACAACAGAAGAAGGTCTATTATGGCGTAGTATGAGTTGCTGTACGTGTTTGGACATGTCTTGTTCCACGTTAAGCATCCTTGCGCAGTATGTTATATAATTTTACCCTCGTCGACTTTTTCCTGGACATAGGTGCTGGACATAGGTGGCATCTCAAGCTACAAAGCCAAACAAGCTGGGATGGGCTGCGCCCGTTTCGGGTGTCATTGATCCCGCGGCACCCATAAGCGAAGCGGCCCAAAGGGCGAAGCACCTACACATACCAACAGGCGAAGATGACAATGACAAACACGAGCACGCACTATCGGCCGTTAGGTCCAGCGGTTGTCCCGATAGACGTGCAGAGCGTGCCACAATACTCAATGTGACCCGGAAAAACCATGCAAGTGTGTCCAGGGTATGGGTTTCCCAAGTGGCCTTGCCACGAGCCGCCGCCTCGATTCGGAGCCGCAGAACCATTGGTCGCATTCGGTCGCTGGGCATTGGGCATGTGTCGTTTTCCGGGGGAAGAAAACAGAGCTTCGTTTTTGTCCCATGTCACCAAGCGGGTTCTTCCTGTTAGCCAGGTCTCTGCCGCCTTTCTCTGTTCATCTGCTATGTTTGCCACTAGTAATGCTTGCAAATGTTTGCAAGTGTTTGCAAGTGTTTGCTAATGTTTGCTAATGTTTGCTACATCGGGTCGAAGGGCTGGAATGATCGCTCTTTGCGACTGTGCTGTGTTTGTGCTGCTACGTTGGCCTGCGACAGCCCGGACAGCTTGAGCAGCTTGAGAGGGCAAAGTATCAAGAGCACATAAGAGCACTTAGAAGGCCTCTTTCGCTTTTTGCTCACGCATAGCCTGCAGCGTGCATTTCATTGCATCTCTGAGCGTCTCTATGTATACCCCCACTTGGAGAACGCGGCGACGGCCAACATCACACACAATGACCTCAGCTGTTCGACAAGGAGGCTTCGCAAGGCAGAAGGCTAGGCCGAGATACTGCCAGGCAAAGTGACTCAGCATGCCGATCAGAAAGTACCTCATTTGGCTCATCTTAGAAAAGACGAAAAGACAGGCTTGGTCATCTGAAGGCGGGGTACTTGTATCCGTCGTTGCGGAAGGAGTCCATCTCTGCCGTAGCATCTTCCACCCAGTAGAAGAAGACAGGATGCCGCGCCTACAAGACCCAAAGCAGGGCAACAAACAGAGCCAGAAGATGCAAAAGTGCTCCAAAAGTGGTCCAAAGAATGGACATTGGGCCTTGAGGCTGTAGGCGGCCTCTGCCTGTGACTTCTCAAGCGCAGGACATCGAAAGAGCTCACGCTGCAATGTAATTGCAATATAATTCTGTACCAGTGATATTGACAGACATCCGACGTCGAGAGTTAAACTCATGCTTAAACAACATGCTAACAGCGCAGCGCCTGCTCCACAGCCAGCCGGTAGAAGCTGCGTTGCCTTTCGTCCAGCAACCGGAGGCCACTGTGAGCCAAAGGATTCCGCACCTCACCTGCAAGCAGCTGCACGCACCCAGCACGCCAAGCACACGAAGAGAAGAAAGCTGAACAATGCGCGGAGGGGTCACTTCTACAAGTGCTCCACTGCGCCAGAAATCAAGCCCTGAGTGCAAAAACGCTCTTCCTGTCTGGACAAGTCCGAAAAACCAAGCAACAAACCAGTTAGAGCGACCGCTTATAGGTGCATGCCAGTGTATGGCACCACCCCTTACTCTAGCATATCCATCTTAAGATCTCAACCCTAACACCCCACCCCAACCGAAACATCTCAACACCTGTCATGAAACATGCGTATCCAATCCTTAAGTGCCATACACCTAAAAAGGCAGGGGTTTAACTCTAACTCTAAAACAAGACATAATAGATAGACACTTTTGGATTTTGAGTCTATCATAGCTACCCTGTGTAGCAAGGCAATAGCGTAGAGCAGAAGAACACCATAGCGCCTGCTAACTTGCTGCAGCTGCTACTGGTAGCGCTGCTTGTTGCTCTTCGACATCTGCTCGCAGCGATTGCGGGGCGCTCGTTGCCATCAGAGAGCACAAACGACTGTGACCACGCAAATCCGCAAGTGCCTGAGCTTGCAAGGGCGTTACGCCACCAGGCCCGTTCGGCCCAGCAGGAGTCTTAGCTTGGAGGCGCCGACACCTCACCCGCCGGACAGGCGGGGACTGCGAGAAGGAAGAGATTCCGCCTGAAGCTCGGCGCTTCAGGAGCCAAGCAACAAGCGCTATGGCGGTTTCCTGCAAGAGCTTAAACGGCGAGGTGTCATTTTGGTTGCACCGTCGGGTCGAAGGGTCAGCGGGACAGTGGGAATGTCGATCTCTTGCCTATTCGGCTCGGCCACCTGAAGGCCCACGCCAACGCTGTTGCGAGTTCCGTGTCGTGGACGCCTATTTGCGACGGTCGTATCACCGTAGGTACGACTCCGGTCGGGCTGGCGCCTCCTTATCGCCAGGGCGCCGCGCGGACCCGTACATCGAACAGCACGTCAGCTTTTCGAATAATTTCTGATGAAGGTCAGATTGTGTCAGCCGCGGATTTTACAGACCCAGCCACAGGCCGACGACGGCCTGTTTCAAATCCAAAAAGATGAAGTCTTGAAAACCACACGCCGAAACGGCTTGCCGGGTATGAGGCAAACTTCCGTTTGTTTCCCCAAGATTGCCTTTGTTGTGGCTTGCAAAATGATACGATCAAACTTCACACCTGGTGAAGTCAAGGGACGCGTCTTTCCGCGCTATTTACAAACAGGTCAGGGTCTCAGTCCTGGCGCACGATGCGCCGGCTACACACTTCCGGGTAAACGCAAGGAGGAGACCGAGGCAGGCGACAAGGCTCGCGCGAACAACGGTCGCACGCTATCAAAGGTCGGCGCACCAAGTCGCGGACGGTGTCCTGCGAAGCTCAACGAGTCGACAAGGCCACGACACGCTCAGTCGTTAGACGGGAACGGCTCTCCAAGACAGCGAGTGCCGCCGGCATGCGACAAGTAGGGATCGCAGTCAAGAGTTGAGGGTTTTCGGGTTTAGGATTCGGGCTTGAGGGTTTGGGTTTACGGTTTAGCTTTCGGGACCGAAACCATGAACTCAGGAGGGACTGCTCGGCAGATAGGCTAGCACTCGAGTGCGGCCGCGTGGTTTTGAGCCCTAGAGATTCATGACAGGTGCTATAGTGGCTCTGACAGGACGCTGAGGTATGAAACACAACGCGGCTGAACAAAAAGGACCTCCCGGCGCGGGCGAGTCTCGCAGGGGCGCACAATTGCGACACGAATTCCTTCTTTCACGGTCGGGTTTGGGGATGGCCCATTGCTTGTTGCAAGGTAGAAAACACTGGCAGCGCGCACGGATTTGCATAATTGACAGCCGTGCTCGCAACACAGCGCGGGCAAGCGAAGGGTACTGACCGCTTAGGGCTTAGGGCTTAGGACTTCGGCTTAGGCATCCGGCTTTTTTGGGTTTAGCGAAAGGGACTCAGGAAATGGGCGCCTTTTTGGGAATAAGGGGGCTTTTCCTAAGGAATTACGGACGACCCACCGTATGGTTTACGCAATAAAGCCGAGGGATCCCGCTTTTTAGGTTTATCAAAAAGGGTTTAGGAAATAGGATTTTGAATCTTGGGATTTAGGGGCTCTCCTCTTTAGGATTTACGGATGCCGCTCTTAACGACTTAGGGAAAAGGAGTAAGGAATTTGAATCAAGGGAACAAGATTCAGGGATCTCGCCTTTGGGATTTAGCGACAAGATTTAGGGAATGGGGTCAGTTTGCTTTTTTCGCAATTAATGGCTCCCCTTTTGCGGATTTAAGGAACCCTCTTTAGGGCATAGGGAACACGACTTAGGGAATAAGAAACCGGGAACAACATTTAAGGATCCCACTCCTTAAAGGGCATAGGGTTTTAGGTTGGGACTAAGATTGAACTTGAACGTCATCAAACTTCAAGTCTTTCTTTGTCTGTTTGCTTTCGCTCTCTGTGGGCATAGTAGCTCCGCACTTTGTGAGGGCCATGGCTGGGAATGATGATTTGAGGGCTACGGCACCGTGGTGCCGCAATCATCCCGACCTCCCGGGAGGGATGGTTTGCAAGAGCACATGCATTCGTGGTTTGGGTTGTGTGGATATGGCAGCGGGAAGGGCGTGTGCTTGTATACACCCAGCAGAAGGCGCGCAGCCTGCGTCGACCACCACTCAAGGTGAGATATTGCAAGGTAGCGCAACCTCCGGACGGGAGTCCAGGACCAGAGGCCAACACCATCCTGCGTCAGGACACCTTGGGCGACGACCGTCAGGCTAGAGACCAAGGTGGGACAGGGGTTTGGGGGGCATGGACTGGCGAGATTGCTGGAGTTGAGGGGTTTATGACCCCACGTTCACAGAGTTTGCCCATCTCCGAAATGGTTGAAGGCATTCCTGGTGTTTTCACGTCTCGTCTTTACCACTTTTGCGGAGGGAATCCCCATTACTCAACGCCGAATTGCTGCAACGCACGCAAGCGCTTGAGCCAAGGGCCGAACGCCCCAGGTTGCCAGGCAGCTTGCAGGATTTGAGGCTAGAGCCCAGGCGCAGGAGATGGAGAATCAGAGGTTGAGTTCATGCGGGAAGTAAGCACAGACCTCAAGTAGCATGAGCCCTTGGCTCAGTCAGTCAGCTTCCACAACTATCAGGTACCCAGAGACCTCTTCTGGCCCAAACTGCCACGCGTCACGTGCCAGGTTTAGTTGTGGGCGCATTGGTTTTAAAAGGCTTGCAGCTTGCAAGCTCAGCAGCTCAAGGTGAAAGGTGATGATGCCCCAGCAGTGAAACCAGGCATCACAACGCTACCCAAACTTGTTGCCCACCCCGTCAGGTGGTTCTGTGGAGTTCCAGGATTGGCTTAAGTTGGTCGGCGGATTGATGACAGACCTGTCTGATTCATCGCAACTACGGTGGACCAGCGTGTTGAAGCTGTCGCGTGACGCCTTTGCCCGTTCGAGCGTCTCGTCCCCGGAGCGGTTGAGAGTAACCCCGGATGAGAGGTCAGAGATTGTTGAGGGCAAGTGGTCACGCGTTAACGCTTGGGCGTGCGCCATGTTGTTAGAAGCGTTGGACGCGTCCGTGAAACCAGACATTATAGCACGCAGGGCAACGCAAAAAGCATTTATTGATTTAGTGCGGATGAGACATTTCTCACCCTTGTCAGGCTGCTCATGAGGAATGAAAGCAATGCAGAGCAGCTCATGAGGAACGATATATATATATATGTACATTTTTATATATACAGAGAAACATATGCATATAGGAGTTTTTTTTCAATGCGCAAGCCGCGGGTCGGCGGCCGTCAGCACCGACGCTTTTCAGAGTAGTACGTAGGAAAGCGAAAGAAAGAACTCTAAACAGACAGCTCTGAATGGAAATTATGGCTTATGTATGAGTACGCGCCATCGGTCCCTTTGTTGTGACAAGGGGAGAAGGGTGCGATATAGCTGGGTGTTATCCAGGTATACCAAGGAGGAGCCGCCATGCGCTCTAATGATGTCAGTCTGCGTAGGTATCCCAAAGAAGGAGTGGCCAAGATCAAGATGGGAGGGGGGAGCGTCTGACTCTACGTATTCCGAGCGAAGCTTTGCTTCCGTAAGGCAGGATGCTGCCCAATGCGTCCTGGGACGTCCAGGTCTATTACTCCCGAAGGTGCGCCTATAGGAGTGGGAGTGGGCAAACGTAGATTGCGCTTCCAAGGAAGCGGAGTGACGAAGGAGATGCCCCAATAGCTTCAATCGATTCTGGGAGTACAATCGAGAGGGAGGAATAGTCTTCGAAGTACGGAAAGCTAGATCATGTAAATACTGGTTGGAGCAGTGCGCTTCCGAAGGTTCTAGTACTCTGTGGTAGAAGGACGATTTAACTTTGAAAATACGACGTAAAGTTTTATAGTGAATAGAATCAAGATGAATCAGTTGAGAAGGAGACAATGTAGCACTTTCCATTGCATATAGTAAAATAGACTGTATGACTGTTTTGTAGACTCTTAACTTCCAGGAGGGTGGGAGGGCACTGTGTCCCGTAAGAGGGCGGAGGGACTTAGAAGCCGCAATTGCCTGGGAGATGCGATATCGTAAGTGCTTGTTATTCGAGGACGTTGTATCTATGTAGGCTCCAAGGTATTTGACCTCATTAGAGAGGGAGACTGGTCTTAGGGATGAAAGAGAACCTTGGCAATACAGGCAATCACAGGGATATATATATATATATATATATATGTACATATATATATATACAGAGAAACATATGCATATAGGAGTATTTTGTACAAACGCTTGTTGGAGAAAGGTTGAAGCAACATGGAGGTTGGACGAGTTCAATTGTCTTTCAAGGGGCCTTTTAAATTCCTTGAAAGCCTTGCTTTAAGGCCTTTTACATTCCTTAAAATCCTTAAATTTTCAAAGTTTGAAGGTTTTCAGGATTTAAGGCCTTCTAAATTCTTGAAAAAACTCAGACGCCAAAAGCACCCTCACAATCTTGAAAGCCAGAGGCCTTTCAAAATTTAAAGGAGCTTAAGGATTTTCAGGCCTTTTAAATTCCTTAAGATCCTTCAAAACACTCAAAATTTTTGAAAGCCAGATGCCGTTCAAAATTTTACTGTTGTTTCAGAATCTTACGGCCGTTGAAATTCCTTTAAACCCTCAAAATGCTTGAAGCCTGTAAATGTTGAAAGCCAAAGGCCTTTCAAAATTTTAGGGAAGAAGTTTCAGGTGCACCTCCAAACGGGCCTGGAAAAAGCCAGAAACAA